>BPUM01000599.1:0-31633 GCA_020521455.1 Prunus kanzakura
TCAGTTTGTGCCGTAAATGGAGTGGTTGGTGTATTGCATAGTTCTAGCGATTGGATTTCACTCAAAACTCTCCGAATGACTCCTCCCACCTTATTGTGATGTTGCCCAAGTTTTGGGCTCGATCCGAAATCCATAGGCCATAGAAATTGGATAATTCAAGTTCGTACTCAGTTTGTGCCGTAAATGGAGTGGTTGGTGTGTTGCATAGTTCTAGCGATTGGATTTCACTCAAAACTCACCGAATGACTCCTCCCACCTTATTATTATGTTGCCCAAGTTTTGGGCTCGATCCGAAATCCATAGGTGTAAGAAATTAGACAATTCAAGTTCGTACTCAGTTTGTGTCGTAAATGGAGTGGTTGGTGTATTGCATAGTTCTAGAGATTGGATTTCACTCAAAACTCACCGAATGACTCCTCCACCTTATTATGATGTTGCCCAAGTTTTGGGCTCGATCCGAAATCCATAGGCCATAGAAATTGGACAATTCAAGTTCGTACTCAGTTTGTGCCGTAAATGGAGTGGTTGGTGTATTGCATAGTTTCTAGCGATTGGATTTCACTCAAAACTCACCGAATGACTCCTCCCACCTTATTATGATGTTGCCCAAGTTTTGGGCTCGATCCGAAATCCATAGTTGTAAGAAATTGGACAATTAAAGTTCGTACTCAGTTTGTGCCGTAAATGGAGTGGTTGGTGTATTGCATAGTTCTAGCGATTGGATTTCACTCAAAACTCACCGAATGACTCCTCCCACCTTATTATGATGTTGCCCAAGTTTTGGGCTCGATCCGAAATCCATAGGTGTAAGAAATTAGACAATTCAAGTTCGTACTCCGTTTGTGTCGTAGATGGAGTGGTTGGTGTATTGCATAGTTCTAGCGATTAGATTTCACTCAAAACTCACCGAATGACTCCTCCCACCTTATTATGATGTTGCCCAAGTTTTGGGCTCGATCCGAAATCCATAGGTGTAAGAAATTGGACAACTAAGGTTCGTACTCAGTTTGTGCCGTAAATGGAGTGGTTGGTGTATTGCGTAGTTCTAGCGATTGGATTTCACTCAAAACTCACCGAATGACTCCTCCACCTTATTATGATGTTGCCCAAGTTTTGGGCTCGATCCGAAATCCATAGGCCATAGAAATTGGACAATTCAAGTTCGTACTCAGTTTGTGCCGTAAATGGAGTGGTTGGTGTATTGCATAGTTCTAGCGATTGGATTTCACTCAAAACTCACCGAATGACTCCTCCCACCTTATTATGATGTTGCCCAAGTTTTGGGCTCGATCCGAAATCCATAGGCCATAGAAATTGGACAATTCAAGTTCGTACTCAGTTTGTGCCGTAAATGGAGTGGTTGGTGTATTGCATAGTTCTAGCGATTGGATTTCACTCAAAACTCACCGAATGACTCCTCCCACCTTATTATGATGTTGCCCAAGTTTTGGGCTCGATCCGAAATCCATAGGTGTAAGAAATTAGAGAATTCAAGTTCGTACTCAGTTTGTGTCGTAAATGGAGTGGTTGGTGTATTGCATAGTTCTAGCGATTGGATTTCACTCAAAACTCACCGAATGACTCCTCCCACCTTATTATGATGTTGCCCAAGTTTTGGGCTCGATCCGAAATCCATAGGTGTAAGAAATTAGACAATTCAAGTTCGTACTCAGTTTGTGTCGTAAATGGAGTGGTTGGTGTATTGCGTAGTTCTAGCAATTAGATTTCACTCAAAACTCACCGAATGACTCCTCCCACCTTATTATGATGTTGCCCAAGTTTTGGGCTCGATCCGAAATCCATAGGCCATAGAAATTAGACAATTCAAGTTCGTACTCAGTTTGTGCCGTAAGTGGAGTGGTTGGTGTATTGCATAGTTCTAGCGATTGGATTTCACTCAAAACTCACCGAATGACTCCTCCCACCTTATTATGATGTTGCCCAAGTTTTGGGATCGATCCGAAATCCATAGGAGTAAGAAATTAGACAATTCAAGTTCGTACTCAGTTTGTGCCGTAAATGGAGTGGTTGGTGTATTGCATAGTTCTAGCGATTGGATTTCACTCAAAACTCAACGAATGACTCCTCCCACCTTATTATGATGTTGCCCAAGTTTTGGGCTCGATCCGAAATCCATAGGTGTAAGAAATTGGACAACTAAGGTTCGTACACAGTTTGTGCCGTAAATGGAGTGGTTGGTGTATTGCATAGTTCTTGCGATTGGATTTCACTCAAAACTCACCGAATGACTCCTCCCACCTTATTATGATGTTGCCCAAGTTTTGGGCTCGATCCGAAATCCATAGGTGTAAGAAATTAGACAATTCAAGTTCGTACTCAGTTTGTGTCGTAAATGGAGTGGTTGGTGTATTGCATAGTTCTAGCGATTAGATTTCACTCAAAACTCACCGAATGACTCCTCCCACCTTATTATGATGTTGCCCAAGTTTTGGGCTCGATCCGAAATCCATAGGCCATAGAAATTAAACAATTCAAGTTCGTACTCAGTTTGTGCCGTAAATGGAGTGGTTGGTGTATTGCATAGTTCTAGAGATTGGATTTCACTCAAAACTCACTGAATGACTCCTCCCACCTTATTATGATGTTGCCCAAGTTTTGCGCTCGATACGACATCCATAGGCCATAGAAATTGGACAATTCAAGTTCGTACTCAGTTTGTGCCGTAAATGGAGTGGTTGGTGTGTTGCATAGTTCTAGCGATTGGATTTCACTCAAAACTCACCGAATGACTCCTCCCACCTTATTATGATGTTGCCCAAGTTTTGGGCTCTATCCGAAATCCATAGGTGTAAGAAATTAGACAATTCAAGTTCGTACTCAGTTTGTGTCGTAAATGGAGTGGTTGGTGTATTGCATAGTTCTTGCGATTGGATTTCACTCAAAACTCACCGAATGACTCCTCCCACCTTATTGTGATGTTGCCCAAGTTTTGGGCTCGATCCGAAATCCATAGGCCATAGAAATTGGACAATTCAAGTTCGTACTCAGTTTGTGTCGTAAATGGAGTGGTTGGTGTATTGCATAGTTCTAGCGATTGGATTTCACTCAAAACTCACCGAATGATTCCTCCCACCTTATTATGATGTTGCCCAAGTTTTGGGCTCGATCCGAAATCCATAGGTGTAAGAAATTGGACAATTAAGGTTCGTACTCAGTTTGTGTCGTAAATGGAGTGGTTGGTGTATTGCATAGTTCTAGCGATTGGATTTCACTCAAAACTCACCGAATGATTCCTCCCACCTTATTATGATGTTGCCCAAGTTTTGGGCTCGATCCGAAATCCATAGGTGTAAGAAATTAGACAATTCAAGTTCGTACTCAGTTTGTGTCGTTCATGGAGTGCTTGGTGTATTGCGTAGTTCTAGCGATTGGATTTCACTCAAAACTCACCGAATGACTCCTCCCACCTTATTACGATGTTGCCCAAGTTTTGGGCTCGATCCGAAGTCTATAGGCCATAGAAATTAGACAATTCAAGTTCGTACTCAGTTTGTGCCGTAAATGGAGTGGTTGGTGTATTGCATAGTTCTAGGGTTTGGATTTCACTCAAAACTCACCGAATGACTCCTCCCACCTTATTATGATGTTGCCCAAGTTTTGTGCTCGATCAGAAATCCATAGGCCATAGAAATTGGACAATTCAAGTTCGTACTCAGTTTGTGCCGTAAATGGAGTGGTTGGTGTATTGCATAGTTCTAGCGATTGGATTTCACTCAAAACTCACCGAATTACTCCTCCCACCTTATTATGATGTTGCCCAAGTTTTGGGCTCGATCCGAAATACATAGGTGTAAGAAATTGGACAATTAAGGTTCGTACTCAGTTTGTGCCGTAAATGGAGTGGTTGGGGTATTGCATAGTTCTAGCGATTGGATTTCACTCAAAACTCACCGAATGACTCCTCCCACCTTATTGTGATGTTGCCCAAGTTTTGGGCTCGATCCGAAATCCATAGGCCATAGAAATTGGACAATTCAAGTTTGTACTCAGTTTGTGCCGTAAATGGAGTGGTTGGTGTATTGCATAGTTCTAGCGGTTGGATTTCACTCAAAACTCACCGAATGACTCCTCCCACCTTATTGTGATGTTGCCCAAGTTTTGGGCTCGATCCGAAATCCATAGGCCATAGAAATTGGACAATTCAAGTTCGTACTCAGTTTGTGCCGTAAATGGAGTGGTTGGTGTGTTGCATAGTTCTAGCGATTGGATTTCACTCAAAACTCACCGAATTACTCCTCCCACCTTATTATGATGTTGCCCAAGTTTTGGGCTCGATCCGAAATCCATAGGTGTAAGAAATTGGACAATTAAGGTTCGTACTCAGTTTGTGCCGTAAATGGAGTGGTTGGGGTATTGCGTAGTTCTAGCGATTGGATTTCACTCAAAACTCACCGAATGACTCCTCCCACCTTATTGTGATGTTGCCCAAGTTTTGGGCTCGATCCGAAATCCATAGGCCATAGAAATTAGACAATTCAAGTTCGTACTCAGTTTGTGCCGTAAATGGAGTGGTTGGTGTATTGCATAGTTCTAGAGATTGGATTTCACTCAAAACTCACCGAATGACTCCTCCCACCTTATTATGATGTTGCCCAAGTTTTGGGCTCGATCCGAAATCCATAGGCCATAGAAATTGGACAATTCAAGTTCGTACTCAGTTTGTGCCGTAAATGGAGTGGTTGGTGTATTGCATAGTTCTAGCGATTGGATTTCACTCAAAACTCACCGAATTACTCCTCCCACCTTATTATGATGTTGCCCAAGTTGTGGGCTCGATCCGAAATCCATAGGTGTAAGAAATTGGACAATTAAGGTTCGTACTCAGTTTGTGCCGTAAATGGAGTGGTTGGGGTATTGCATAGTTCTAGCGATTGGATTTCACTCAAAACTCACCGAATGACTCCTCCCACCTTATTGTGATGTTGCCCAAGTTTTGGGCTCGATCCGAAATCCATAGGTGTAAGAAATTAGACAATTCAAGTTCGTACTCAGTTTGTGCCGTAAATGGAGTGGTTGGTGTATTGCATAGTTCTAGCGATTGGATTTCACTCAAAACTCACCGAATGACTCCTCCCACCTTATTGTGATGTTGCCCAAGTTTTGGGCTCGATCCGAAATCCATAGGCCATAGAAATTGGACAATTCAAGTTCGTACTCAGTTTGTGCCGTAAATGGAGTGGTTGGTGTGTTGCATAGTTCTAGCGATTGGATTTCACTCAAAACTCACCGAATGACTCCTCCCACCTTATTATGATGTTGCCGAAGTTTTGGGCTCGATCCGAAATCCATAGGTGTAAGAAATTAGACAATTCAAGTTCGTACTCAGTTTGTGTCGTAAATGGAGTGGTTGGTGTATTGCATAGTTCTAGCGATTGGATTTCACTCAAAACTCACCGAATGACTCCTCCCACCTTATTGTGATGTTGCCCAAGTTTTGGGCTCAATCTGAAGTCTATAGGCCATAGAAATTAGACAATTCAGGTTCGTACTCAGTTTGTGCCGTAAATGGAGTGGTTGGTGTATTGCATAGTTCTAGAGATTGGATTTCACTCAAAACTCACCGAATGATTCCTGCCACCTTATTATGATGTTGCCCAAGTTTTGGGCTCGATCCGAAATCCATAGGCCATAGAAATTGGACAATTCAAGTTCGTACTCAGTTTGTGCCGTACATGGAGTGGTTGGTGTATTGCATAGTTCTAGCGAATGGATTTCACTCAAAACTCACCGAATGACTCCTCCCACCTTATTGTGATGTTGCCCAAGTTTTGGGCTCGATCCGAAATCCATAGGCCATAGAAATTGGACAATTCAAGTTTGTACTCAGTTTGTGCCGTAAATGGAGTGGTTGGTGTATTGCATAGTTCTAGCGGTTGGATTTCACTCAAAACTCACCGAATGACTCCTCCCACCTTATTGTGATGTTGCCCAAGTTTTGGGCTCGATCCGAAATCCATAGGCCATAGAAATTGGACAATTCAAGTTCGTACTCAGTTTGTGCCGTAAATGGAGTGGTTGGTGTGTTGCATAGTTCTAGCGATTGGATTTCACTCAAAACTCACCGAATTACTCCTCCCACCTTATTATGATGTTGCCCAAGTTTTGGGCTCGATCCGAAATCCATAGGTGTAAGAAATTGGACAATTAAGGTTCGTACTCAGTTTGTGCCGTAAATGGAGTGGTTGGGGTATTGCGTAGTTCTAGCGATTGGATTTCACTCAAAACTCACCGAATGACTCCTCCCACCTTATTGTGATGTTGCCCAAGTTTTGGGCTCGATCCGAAATCCATAGGCCATAGAAATTAGACAATTCAAGTTCGTACTCAGTTTGTGCCGTAAATGGAGTGGTTGGTGTATTGCATAGTTCTAGAGATTGGATTTCACTCAAAACTCACCGAATGACTCCTCCCACCTTATTATGATGTTGCCCAAGTTTTGGGCTCGATCCGAAATCCATAGGCCATAGAAATTGGACAATTCAAGTTCGTACTCAGTTTGTGCCGTAAATGGAGTGGTTGGTGTATTGCATAGTTCTAGCGATTGGATTTCACTCAAAACTCACCGAATTACTCCTCCCACCTTATTATGATGTTGCCCAAGTTGTGGGCTCGATCCGAAATCCATAGGTGTAAGAAATTGGACAATTAAGGTTCGTACTCAGTTTGTGCCGTAAATGGAGTGGTTGGGGTATTGCATAGTTCTAGCGATTGGATTTCACTCAAAACTCACCGAATGACTCCTCCCACCTTATTGTGATGTTGCCCAAGTTTTGGGCTCGATCCGAAATCCATAGGTGTAAGAAATTAGACAATTCAAGTTCGTACTCAGTTTGTGCCGTAAATGGAGTGGTTGGTGTATTGCATAGTTCTAGCGATTGGATTTCACTCAAAACTCACCGAATGACTCCTCCCACCTTATTGTGATGTTGCCCAAGTTTTGGGCTCGATCCGAAATCCATAGGCCATAGAAATTGGACAATTCAAGTTCGTACTCAGTTTGTGCCGTAAATGGAGTGGTTGGTGTGTTGCATAGTTCTAGCGATTGGATTTCACTCAAAACTCACCGAATGACTCCTCCCACCTTATTATGATGTTGCCGAAGTTTTGGGCTTGATCCGAAATCCATAGGTGTAAGAAATTAGACAATTCAAGTTCGTACTCAGTTTGTGTCGTAAATGGAGTGGTTGGTGTATTGCATAGTTCTAGCGATTGGATTTCACTCAAAACTCACCGAATGACTCCTCCCACCTTATTGTGATGTTGCCCAAGTTTTGGGCTCAATCTGAAGTCTATAGGCCATAGAAATTAGACAATTCAGGTTCGTACTCAGTTTGTGCCGTAAATGGAGTGGTTGGTGTATTGCATAGTTCTAGAGATTGGATTTCACTCAAAACTCACCGAATGATTCCTGCCACTTTATTATGATGTTGCCCAAGTTTTGGGCTCGATCCGAAATCCATAGGCCATAGAAATTGGACAATTCAAGTTCGTACTCAGTTTGTGCCGTACATGGAGTGGTTGGTGTATTGCATAGTTCTAGCGAATGGATTTCACTCAAAACTCACCGAATGACTCCTCCCACCTTATTGTGATGTTGCCCAAGTTTTGGGCTCGATCCGAAATCCATAGGCCATAGAAATTGGACAATTCAAGTTTGTACTCAGTTTGTGCCGTAAATGGAGTGGTTGGTGTATTGCATAGTTCTAGCGGTTGGATTTCACTCAAAACTCACCGAATGACTCCTCCCACCTTATTGTGATGTTGCCCAAGTTTTGGGCTCGATCCGAAATCCATAGGCCATAGAAATTGGACAATTCAAGTTCGTACTCAGTTTGTGCCGTAAATGGAGTGGTTGGTGTGTTGCATAGTTCTAGCGATTGGATTTCACTCAAAACTCACCGAATTACTCCTCCCACCTTATTATGATGTTGCCCAAGTTTTGGGCTCGATCCGAAATCCATAGGTGTAAGAAATTGGACAATTAAGGTTCGTACTCAGTTTGTGCCGTAAATGGAGTGGTTGGGGTATTGCGTAGTTCTAGCGATTGGATTTCACTCAAAACTCACCGAATGACTCCTCCCACCTTATTGTGATGTTGCCCAAGTTTTGGGCTCGATCCGAAATCCATAGGCCATAGAAATTAGACAATTCAAGTTCGTACTCAGTTTGTGCCGTAAATGGAGTGGTTGGTGTATTGCATAGTTCTAGAGATTGGATTTCACTCAAAACTCACCGAATGACTCCTCCCACCTTATTATGATGTTGCCCAAGTTTTGGGCTCGATCCGAAATCCATAGGCCATAGAAATTGGACAATTCAAGTTCGTACTCAGTTTGTGCCGTAAATGGAGTGGTTGGTGTATTGCATAGTTCTAGCGATTGGATTTCACTCAAAACTCACCGAATTACTCCTCCCACCTTATTATGATGTTGCCCAAGTTGTGGGCTCGATCCGAAATCCATAGGTGTAAGAAATTGGACAATTAAGGTTCGTACTCAGTTTGTGCCGTAAATGGAGTGGTTGGGGTATTGCATAGTTCTAGCGATTGGATTTCACTCAAAACTCACCGAATGACTCCTCCCACCTTATTGTGATGTTGCCCAAGTTTTGGGCTCGATCCGAAATCCATAGGTGTAAGAAATTAGACAATTCAAGTTCGTACTCAGTTTGTGCCGTAAATGGAGTGGTTGGTGTATTGCATAGTTCTAGCGATTGGATTTCACTCAAAACTCACCGAATGACTCCTCCCACCTTATTGTGATGTTGCCCAAGTTTTGGGCTCGATCCGAAATCCATAGGCCATAGAAATTGGACAATTCAAGTTCGTACTCAGTTTGTGCCGTAAATGGAGTGGTTGGTGTGTTGCATAGTTCTAGCGATTGGATTTCACTCAAAACTCACCGAATGACTCCTCCCACCTTATTATGATGTTGCCGAAGTTTTGGGCTCGATCCGAAATCCATAGGTGTAAGAAATTAGACAATTCAAGTTCGTACTCAGTTTGTGTCGTAAATGGAGTGGTTGGTGTATTGCATAGTTCTAGCGATTGGATTTCACTCAAAACTCACCGAATGACTCCTCCCACCTTATTGTGATGTTGCCCAAGTTTTGGGCTCAATCTGAAGTCTATAGGCCATAGAAATTAGACAATTCAGGTTCGTACTCAGTTTGTGCCGTAAATGGAGTGGTTGGTGTATTGCATAGTTCTAGAGATTGGATTTCACTCAAAACTCACCGAATGATTCCTGCCACCTTATTATGATGTTGCCCAAGTTTTGGGCTCGATCCGAAATCCATAGGCCATAGAAATTGGACAATTCAAGTTCGTACTCAGTTTGTGCCGTACATGGAGTGGTTGGTGTATTGCATAGTTCTAGCGATTGGATTTCACTCAAAACTCACCGAATTACTCCTCCCACCTTATTATGATGTTGCCCAAGTTTTGGGCTCGATCCGAAATCCATAGGCGTAAGAAATTGGACAATTAAGGTTCGTACTCAGTTTGTGCTGTAAATGGAGTGGTTGGGGTATTGCATAGTTCTAGCGATTGGATTTCACTCAAAACTCACCGAATGACTACTCCCACCTTATTGTGATGTTGCCCAAGTTTTGGGCTCGATCCGAAATCCATAGGCCATAGAAATTGGACAATTCAAGTTCGTACTCAGTTTGTGCCGTAAATGGAGTGGTTGGTGTGTTGCATAGTTCTAGCGATTGGATTTCACTCAAAACTCACCGAATGACTCCTCCCACCTTATTATGATGTTGCCGAAGTTTTGGGCTCGATCCGAAATCCATAGGTGTAAGAAATTAGACAATTCAAGTTCGTACTCAGTTTGTGTCGTAAATGGAGTGGTTGGTGTATTGCATAGTTCTAGCGATTGGATTTCACTCAAAACTCACCGAATGACTCCTCCCACCTTATTATGATGTTGCCCAAGTTTTGGGCTCGATCCGAAATCCATAGGCCATAGAAATTGGACAATTCAAGTTCGTACTCAGTTTGTGCCATAAATGGAGTGGTTGGTGTATTGCATAGTTCTAGCGATTGGATTTCACTCAAAACTCACCGAATTACTCCTCCCACCTTATTATGATGTTGCCCAAGTTTTGGGCTCGATCCGAAATCCATAGGTGTAAGAAATTGGACAATTAAGGTTCGTACTCAGTTTGTGCCGTAAATGGAGTGGTTGGGGTATTGCATAGTTCTAGCGATTGGATTTCACTCAAAACTCACCGAATGACTCCTCCCACCTTATTGTGATGTTGCCCAAGTTTTGGGCTCGATCCGAAATCCATAGGTGTAAGAAATTAGACAATTCAAGTTCGTACTCAGTTTGTGCCGTAAATGGAGTGGTTGGTGTATTGCATAGTTCTAGCGATTGGATTTCACTCAAAACTCACCGAATGACTCCTCCCACCTTATTGTGATGTTGCCCAAGTTTTGGGCTCGATCCGAAATCCATAGGCCATAGAAATTGGACAATTCAAGTTCGTACTCAGTTTGTGCCGTAAATGGAGTGGTTGGTGTGTTGCATAGTTCTAGCGATTGGATTTCACTCAAAACTCACCGAATGACTCCTCCCACCTTATTATGATGTTGCCGAAGTTTTGGGCTCGATCCGAAATCCATAGGTGTAAGAAATTAGACAATTCAAGTCCGTACTCAGTTTGTGTCGTAAATGGAGTGGTTGGTGTATTGCATAGTTCTAGCGATTGGATTTCACTCAAAACTCACCGAATGACTCCTCCCACCTTATTGTGATGTTGCCCAAGTTTTGGGCTCGATCTGAAGTCTATAGGCCATAGAAATTAGACAATTCAAGTTCGTACTCAGTTTGTGCCGTAAATGGAGTGGTTGGTGTATTGCATAGTTCTAGAGATTGGATTTCACTCAAAACTCACCGAATGACTCCTCCCACCTTATTATGATGTTGCCCAAGTTTTGGGCTCGATCCGAAATCCATAGGCCATAGAAATTGGACAATTCAAGTTCGTACTCAGTTTGTGCCGTACATGGAGTGGTTGGTGTATTGCATAGTTCTAGCGATTGGATTTCACTCAAAACTCACCGAATAACTCCTCCCACCTTATTATGATGTTGCCCAAGTTTTGGGCTCGATCCGAAATCCATAGGTGTAAGAAATTGGACAATTAAGGTTCGTACTCAGTTTGTGCCGTAAATGGAGTGGTTGGGGTATTGCATAGTTCTAGCGATTGGATTTCACTCAAAACTCACCGAATGACTCCTCCCACCTTATTGTGATGTTGCCCAAGTTTTGGGCTCGATCCGAAATCCATAGGCCATAGAAATTGGACAATTCAAGTTCGTACTCAGTTTGTGCCGTAAATGGAGTGGTTGGTGTGTTGCATAGTTCTAGCAATTGGATTTCACTCAAAACTCACCGAATGACTCCTCCCACCTTATTATGATGTTGCCCAAGTTTTGGGCTCGATCCGAAATCCATAGGTGTAAGAAATTAGACAATTCAAGTTCGTACTCTGTTTGTGTCGTAAATGGAGTGGTTGGTGTATTGCATAGTTCTAGCGATTGGATTTCACTCAAAACTCATTGAATGATTCCTCCCACCTTATTATGATGTTGCCCAAGTTTTGGGCTCGATCCGAAATCCATAGGTGTAAGAAATTAGACAATTCAAGTTCGTACTCAGTTTGTGTCGTTCATGGAGTGCTTGGTGTATTGCATAGTTCTAGCGATTGGATTTCACTCAAAACTCACCGAATGACTCCTCCCACCTTATTACGATGTTGCCCAAGTTTTGGGCTCGATCTGAAGTCTATAGGCCATAGAAATTAGACAATTCAAGTTCGTACTCAGTTTGTGCCGTAAATGGAGTGGTTGGTGTATTGCATAGTTCTAGAGATTGGATTTCACTCAAAACTCACCGAATTACTCCTCCCACCTTATTATGATGTTGCCCAAGTTTTGGGCTCGATCCGAAATCCATAGGCCATAGAAATTGGACAATTCAAGTTCGTACTCAGTTTGTGCCGTAAATGGAGTGGTTGGTGTATTGCATAGTTCTAGCGATTGGATTTCACTCAAAACTCACCGAATGACTCCTCCCACCTTATTGTGATGTTGCCCAAGTTTTGGGCTCGATCCGAAATCCATAGGCCATAGAAATTGGACAATTCAAGTTCGTACTCAGTTTGTGCCGTAAATGGAGTGGTTGGTGTGTTGCATAGTTCTAGCGATTGGATTTCACTCAAAACTCACCGAATGACTCCTCCCACCTTATTATGATGTTGCCGAAGTTTTGGGCTCGATCCGAAATCCATAGGTGTAAGAAATTAGACAATTCAAGTTCGTACTCAGTTTGTGTTAGTAGTTCTCAATTGTTGTAATAAGATCCTTTTACTAAATTTCAAACACTTCTCTATTCTCTTTCAAAGTTCTCCATGCTCTAAAACATTTCCCAAATACAATTCCCACTCTCTTGGCAGAAATTTGGTGACTCCTAAAGATATACGTGTGTTCGGGACAAGGGATGACAATCGGGTCATGAGTGATGCCCTGGCACTGAGCATGCAGAGTACAGCATGTGTTGCAAGTTTGGTTCATCGCCTACTTGCGAAGTCCCATGAGGTAGAGGTGCTGAAAGGTCAGTTAGCGGCGGAGCATAGTATGGTTGAAGAGTGTCAAAGTGCTGTAAAAAGCTTGAAAAGGGAGCGGTCAAGGATTGTGGAGGTGAATCGACACCAGCTAGAAGTATTGCGAGACGAGAATAAAAACCTATCAAAGATGGTAGAGTTGTATTCTCGCGACATGAGAAAGCAACTGGTGGACCTAGACCGACCGAGTAAAAGCAAGAAACCAGATCGCGAGAAAAGTTATACTGAAGCTAAGATTGCGATCTTTGGAAGCTCAAGTGATGAGCCTCAAGAGGCTGTGCGTGAAGCCCCGGAAGAGGACAGCCAGAGGGCCAAACTAAAAGCTCCTATGGTCGAGACACCGAGCGCCAAGAAGAAATGATTTCAGTTTTTATTTATTTAATTTTAAAGTGTATGTGTTTTTTTTTTTTTTCTTTAATTGGGAAATAAAAACGTTATGCTATCTCAAAGAAACGATTGACCCTAAATTTAAGGAACGACGACCAAACAAAAACACGAAGACCCAAACATGAATTTTTTTATTTTTTTAGTTAAGTAAAAATAACTGCTTCTTCTTTTAAGAGAAAAACTTAAGGATGACCAGTTAAGGGCCTCAGAAAACACAGCCAGGGGTTCCGGGAAGGTTGGAGGGGTCACAATGGTCCCGCTTAAAACCCTAACTTCTTAGACACCGAAGGTGTCGCCTTAAAGAACTCCTAGACACTGTATAGACTGCGGTTGCTCACTGGAGTTACCAAAAATTTAGCTCCTTCAAAGAATATCCTATAAGTTTTAAATTATAAAACCTAATTAAATAAAAACAAAATAATTAAATAATTAAATAAAAACAAAATAAACACGCAATTCAAACACGAATTTAAAAGAAGGGTTGGGATTCTTGCACCAGGTGTCCAAGACGCATCTTTAATTTTGTCTCTTCTTCCAACTACATTCTTGAGAAACCTGACAAACAAGAAGAAAACAATTGAAAAATAAATAAATAAAATAAAATAACAACTGCAAAAGCAAAAACACAAACATCAGAAAACAGGGAGGCAAAAGTAAGTGAAAGTGTAGACATGCTCCCTCTTAAAAAAAACGCGCTCGCAATTTGCGCCGGAAATGAAGGGATCCGAGAGAAAAGAGCACAGGATAGCACCCTCGAGATTCGAAGTGCTTTCGGCTCCCTCGTCTGCATAAATCTATTTAAACTCATCTCGGTGAAGTAGAAGAGTACCCCGCATTTCTTCCTGCAAATTCAAAGCAAAACATAAAAAATCCAGAAACAAAACAATGGCATCTTCATGCACTCACCTTGATGATCTCAACCTTGAATTGTCCCTTGCGCCACCGAATGCGCAGATAAGGGCTCGTCCAAACCATGTCTTCCCAAACTCCACATATCATCACGGTACGGCCTCAAACTTTGCTGAGGTAATACCGAACTTTTCTGAGGCAATGCCGAACAGAGCAGCGCTGCTGGGAGGCATGATTGGCAGCAAGCTCACACCGACAGATCATCTGCATGTGGCACAGAGGTCTGACAAGGCGGCGGTGGAGGAGTCCAACAATTTAACTGTGCTCCACGCGGTCTCGGCTACCAATTTGGGCATGCGATTGCTGGCGAGAACACGGGAGTGTGCCGCGATGAGCGAGGAAATAGCTTCCTTGAAGGCTATGGTGGCGGACTTGCAGAAGCGGCTCTATTGTGCCAATCAGCACGTGGAAGCACTGCAGAGAAAAAATGAGGACCATGTGGAGCTGCTGCAGATTCTGCAAGTAAGAGAAAATAGAGGCATGCCATGAAGATGAAGATGAAGATGAAGATGAAGTTGTTTTTATTTTTTATGTAATTTACTTGAATTTTTTTTTGTTTTTTTTAAAATTTTTTGATTTTTTTTTTTCTTTGTTTGTAATGTTTGAAATGAAATAAAAATGTGTTTTTAACACTCAGAAATAAACTAACTAACCACACCACGTAAATAAATAAACTAACCTAACAAAACAAAACAAAAACATAAAAGAAAACAAAGAAGTTCCAAATTGCAATTTACAAGGATAATTAAATAAAAACTCAAATTTCAATTTTTTTTAAAAAAATTATTTTTTTAATTTTTGTTTTGTTCTTTTTTTTTTTTTTTTTTTAAACACACAAATATACAAGCAACTCATGGATGACCAAAATTCAGTTTATATGAAAAATATTTTTTAATTTTTTAATTTTTTTTTAATTTTTTTAAAATTTTTTATAAAAAAAGAAACAGAAATTTAAAATAATAACAAGTAAAGAGAAAGGATTGAAATGCTCCCCCTTGAAGCGATTAGGTCGAGCGTGATGCATTCGGAGGTCGCGACTTCTCCCACTACTCCACACTCCCCATTCTTATGATTGAGGTTGCCATCTCTCTCCATTTTTATTAAGCTGTCATAAATTACTTAAAACAAACATAGAAAACTTGAAACAGAATTAAAGGATTAGGAAATAAAAACTAAAATGAAAGGGAAAATCAACACATATCTAATTTCATGCTTCAAAGTAATAAGTATCAAAGTTAATCAAACTAGCTTATGAAGTTCATTCTTTCTCAAATATGATTATCCATATGGTGTGTGGTTTTAATCAAGTATTCAGAAAATGCATTTAGCTATGGTGTTTAGTCTAAACACAAATCCTGAACCCATTAAGAACAAGAAGAACAATAGAGAACCAAGTAGAATTTAAACATGGTGTTTGTCTTCAATATCTACCCATTCATTCACTAATCAGTCCAAGAGTCATATGGTGTTTATGTAAACTTGAACAATATATTTAATTAAGAGCAAGTGAATGAAACCATAAACTAGAAATAATCAACATGCTACTTGAACCTTTTTTTTGTATTGTGTAAGCCGGGACTCAAACCCAGTTCTCTTGCTTGTCAGGCAATTGTCCTTGTCCGTTGGACTACAAACACAACTTGTCAATTAACGTCATTAACTTTAAAACATGAAACTGTCCAATTATGAAAAAGATAAAAATAAATAAAAAGTAGGAAAACCAAATAGAATCAAACAATGTTACCGATCCCCGGCAACGGCGCCAAAAACTTGTTGCGTAGATTCAGCTACACCAAAATGGATTCAGCTGCATCCTCAACTTGTGATACTCGCAAGTGCACGAACCGTTGGTAGTTTAGCGTATGTAAGTGCGAGGTCGATTCCACAGGGATTGGTGATTGAATGATCCTATTTAGTTTTCAACTAAGAAACAAAATGGTTTTGTACAAGAATTGAGAACATTGAGACTTTTGGAAGAAAGGAGAGATGTGTTTGAGAAAGAGAAGGGAAGAGTGTTTGGGAAATGTTCAAGAACATGGGGGCTTTTGGAGAAGAAGTAGAGATTTGGAGAATTTTGGAAGAGTAAGGAAAATGGTGTTTTGGGAACTTTGTGGATTTTGGAAGAGAGTGTTTGAGAACATGGGGAATTTGGAAGAGAAAGTGTTTGAGGACTTTGAGAATTTTGGAAGAGAAGAGACATGTGTTTGAGGAATTGGAGAATGTTTGGAAGAGAATGTGTTTAAGAAGTGTTTCAAGAACATGGAGAATTTGATGAAGGAATGGGAGAAGTGTTTGGGAAGTGTTTTGAGATTTAATAAAAAGAAAATTTAGTAGAATGATCTTATTACAACAATTGAGAACTACAAAGGGAAACTAAGAGAATTTGAGGGAGAGAAGGGAAGGGAGCTCTAGAGAAGTGCTTGAGAGCTCCCCCCCTTGGGGTGTTATTACAAACTTAGAGAACTTCCCTATTTATAGGCCTAAGGGAAGTGAAAAATCTGAATTATACAATTGAATTTTCTAAACACACTAACTTCACCTAACACACAACACTTAATTCACCAACTTAACCTAACACACAATTGCATTTGAAAACAATTCCTCTTGTCTTTAGGCTTAGTGTTCAGCTCCCACTTCATCATCTTTTGGCTGCTGCAAAATTCCACTCAAAATAGGTATTGAATATGCTTCACCAAACTTTCCCACAATCAACAACACTTCATCATGCATATGTCATGCATGACAATGCATTGCAGCCAGCTTGTGGGCTGTTTTGGGCTTGTTCATCCACTCTGAAAAATCTGCAAAAATATGGATCTTCAAGCTCTTTGTCTTATCTTTCCAAGCATATGCAGCCCAGCTCAAGGAAAAATCGGAAAGGCCTTCAAATGTGATTTTTGGCCCAGTAACGCAGATGCTGCCGAATTTGACCTTAAGTTGCCAAAACATGTATAACTTTCCCTAGAAGACTTGGAATCATGAACCGTAAAATTCTACAGAAACTAGACTTCCGTATCTTTCCAATGATGTATGGCTCATCATCTGGTTCTTCTTGAGCAAGTACAGTCCAATCCATGAAGTTGACTGATCTGCAGACACTGTTTTGAGCTAATTTGTCTCCAAAATGCATTTATTGAGTCTCAAACTTAAAACACTGAAACAAACACAAAACAAATTAAAAGCACAAGTTTAACTCAAAAACATAACCAAATCATAAGCTAAAAGGGTACAAAATGATATGTAATTTAAGCACCGATCAATTGGATTTCACTTAAAACTCACCGAATGACTCCTCCCACCTTATTATGATGTTGCCCAAGTTTTGGGCTCGATCCGAAATCCATAGGTGTAAGAAATTAGACAATTCAAGTTCGTACTCAGTTTGTGTCGTAAATGGAGTGGTTGGTGTATTGCATAGTTCTAGCGATTGGATTTCACTCAAAACTCACCGAATGACTCCTCCCACCTTATTATGATGTTGCCCAAGTTTTGGGCTCGATCCGAAATCCATAGGACATAGAAATTGGACAATTCAAGTTCGTAGTCAGTTTGTGCCGTAAATGGAGTGGTTGGTGTATTGCATAGTTCTAGCGATTGGATTTCACTCAAAACTCACCGAATGACTCCTCCCACCTTATTATGATGTTGCCCAAGTTTTGGGCTCGATCCGAAATCCATAGGTGTAAGAAATTAGACAATTCAAGTTCGTACTCAGTTTGTGCCGTAAATGGAGTGGTTGGTGTATTGCATAGTTCTAGCGATTGGATTTCACTCAAAACTCACCGAATGACTCCTCCCACCTTATTAAGATGTTGCCCAAGTTTTGGGCTCGATCCGAAATCCATAGGCCATAGAAATTAGACAATTCAAGTTCGTACTCAGTTTGTGCCGTAAATGGAGTGGTTGGTGTATTGCATAGTTCTAGCGATTGGATTTCACTCAAAACTCACCGAATGACTCCTCCCACCTTATTATGATGTTGCCCAAGTTTTGGGCTCGATCCGAAATCCATAGGTGTAAGAAATTAGACAATTCAAGTTCGTACTCAGTTTGTGCCGTAAATGGAGTGGTTGGTGTATTGAATAGTTCTAGCGATTGGATTTCACTCAAAACTCACCGAATGACTCTTCCCACCTTATTAAGATGTTGCCCAAGTTTTGGGCTCGATCCGAAATCCATAGGCCATAGAAATTGGACAATTCAAGTTCGTACTCAGTTTGTGCCGTAAATGGAGTGGTTGGTGTATTGCATAGTTCTAGTGATTGGATTTCACTCAAAACTCACCGAATGACTCCTCCCACCTTATTATGATGTTGCCCAAGTTTTGGGCTTGATCCGAAATCCATAGGTGTAAGAAATTAGACAATTCAAGTTCGTACTCTGTTTGTGTCGTAAATGGAGTGGTTGGTGTATTGCATAGTTCTAGCGATTGGATTTCACTCAAAACTCACCGAATGACTCCTCCCACCTTATTTTGATGTTGCCCAAGTTTTGGGCTCGATCCGAAATCCATAGGTGTAAGAAATTAGACAATTCAAGTTCGTACTCAGTTTGTGCCGTAAATGGAGTGGTTGGTGTATTGCATAGTTCTAGCGATTGGATTTCACTCAAAACTCACCGAATGACTCCTCCCACCTTATTAAGATGTTGCCCAATGATCGGTTCATAATTGTATATCATTTTGTACCCTTCTAGCTTATGATTTGGTTATGTTATTGAGTTAAACTTGTGCTTTTAATCCATTTTCTGTTTTGATAAGTCCGTAATTTCATAAACTTGCATGCCTTCTTTACTTAGTGATTTTGCTTAGTTTCTCTTTATTTTGAGTCACTTACCTCTGTTTGTGTTTTTTGTAGGTTAAGAAAGCAAGAGATCACATTTGATGCAATCCATGCATGTATAGGGCTGATTGGCATAAGAGGAATATGAGCTTAAAGACAAACTAATTTTGGCTACAGCCCATTTCCAGCCCAATTTCGTAGGTCAACTTCTTGGCCTTGGATCAGCATGCTATGGGGCTTGGATGAGGTGAAGATCTTCATGAAACTTGTTCCAATGGGTGTCTAGTACAACATATCCAAATTTCAGCCCAATTGGACATTTGTGGAGTGCTTAGCCCGTCCAACACTCAGCCTTGCCCAGGAGGATTTGCAGCTGCCAGCTTTTTGCCATGTGCCTCCTTTTAGCCATGTGCCTCTCCCTAGCTATAACTGAATTTGTACTCAACATAATGAGTGAAGTGGGGAGGCATTCCAGCTATTAAAGAGAAGCAAGAGCATATTTGTGAAGACAAAAATACATCATGGCAAAGGGGACAAGGAAGAGACAAAGGTTAAAGTGCCATGGTGGAAAGGAGAGAGAGAAGAAGGAGGAATGATGAGAGGCATTTTGCTTCAGCCTTTGAACATGGGAATTGAATTGGCAGATCACTTTGGAGCTGGAGATCAGCTTTTGAGCTACTAAAGAGAAGCATGTGCATGCATGTGAAGCAAAAGAATGAAATGAAATGAAATGAAGTCAATTTCAGTCCCTGTTTCGGCAGCCAACTTGCAGTGGCCAAAACGTACACTTCTACTGCTCCGATGTGAATACTTTCTTCATAGAAGTTGTTCCAATGGGTGTCTAGTATAACATATCCAAATTTCAGCCCCATTGGATACGTTTTGAAACCTGTGGCCTTCCTACACCAAGTCTGGTTCTGAAGAATCGTTTTTCCAGCAACCAAAAGAAGACCACATGGGTTGACAGCAAAAGGCAGCCACAAATTGCACACCTTTGATAACCCATGTGAAGAAAGCTGGAGGTGCAGCAAATGAAGTATGGGATGGAGTTGATTCCAACCACACTAACTTGGACAAGATGAAGTGGGAGTTATGGGTTGTATTAAATGAGGAATGGTGGTGTTGGATTTCATCATGTTGTTCCTCCCTCTTAGCCCTATAAATAGAGAAGCCTTCAAGCTTCAAAACACACCCCAAGGGGGGGAGCTCTCAAACACTTCTCTAGAGCTCCCTTCCCTTCTCTCCCTCAAATTCTCTTAGTTTCCTTTCAAGTTGTCAATTGTTGTAATAAAATGATTTTAGTAAATTTTCCTTCAAGTTTTCAAGTTCTACTTTAATTTTATTTGTAATGTACATTCTTTCTTAAGTATTCAAGTTTAATTAGTTTCCAAGTTTCAATTATGGTTTTTGTTCTTATTCATTATGCTTATAAGTTAATATGCTAGTTTGAATGATTGATCACCATTTAGGTTTGCATGTTAGCTATCTTCGTTTGAATTAAGAGTATACACCATGCTTTAATTCGAATTGAACTATGAATAGGAAGAGTATGTATGGACATTCGACAACAGGGATTAGTTACATGCTTGGTTGTTTAAATTGTTCTTCTATGCTTAATGGGTTCCTAATGCTTAATTTTAGGTTAGACAACAAATGATCAAATTAGGGAATTAGGAACACAAGGTTTTGACCAAACACCATGGCTTAATCATACTTTAGCTAGAATCAATCCGTTAATCTAATTGAACTTGGGAACTTATTTGCTTGAGTTAATTTCTTTTCTTTCTTTCTTGTTTTATTTATTTTCTTTCTTTTTCATTTCTGTTTTGTGTAGGGAAAATGAATTGGATCATTCAATCACCAATCCTCGTGGGATCGACCTCGCACTTACATATGCTATACTACCGAACAGCTCGTGCACTTGCGAGTATCATAAGTTGAGGATGCAGCTGAATCCATTTTGGTGCAAGTGAATCCGACACAACACCCAAGTTTTGGGCTCGATCCGAAATCCATAGGCCATAGAAATTGGACAAATCAAGTTCGTACTCAGTTTGTGCCGTAAATGGAGTGGTTGGTGTATTGCATAGTTCTAGCGATTGGATTTCACTCAAAACTCACCGAATGACTCCTCCCACCTTATTATGATGTTGCCCAAGTTTTGGGCTCGATCCGAAATCCATAGGTGTAAGAAATTAGACAATTCAAGTTCGTACTCAGTTTGTGTTGTAAATGGAGTGGTTGGTGTATTGTGTAGTTCTAGCGATTGGATTTCACTCAAAACTCACCGAATGACTCCTCCCACCTTATTATGATGTTGCCCAAGTTTTGGGCTCGATCCGAAATCCATAGGTGTAAGAAATTAGACAATTCAAGTTCGTACTCAGTTTGTGTCGTAAATGGAGTGGTTGGCGTATTGCATAGTTCTAGCGATTGGATTTCACTCAAAACTCACCGAATGACTCCTCCCACCTTATTATGATGTTGCCCAAGTTTTGGGCTCGATCCGAAATCCATAGGTGTAAGAAATTAGACAATTCAAGTTCGTACTCAGTTTGTGCCGAAAATGGAGTGGTTGGTGTATTGCATAGTTCTAGCGATTGGATTTCACTCAAAACTCACCGAATGACTCCTCCCACCTTATTATGATGTTGCCCAAGTTTTGGGCTTGATCCGAAATCCATAGGTGTAAGAAATTAGACAATTCAAGTTCGTACTCAGTTTGTGCCGTAAATGGAGTGGTTGGTGTATTGCATAGTTCTAGCGATTGGATTTCACTCAAAACTCACCGAATGACTCCTCCCACCTTATTATGGTGTTGGCCAAGTTTTGGGCTCTATCCGAAATCCATAGGCCATAGAAATTGGACAATTCCAGTTCGTACTCAGTTTGTGCCGTAAATGGAGTGGTTGGTGTATTGCATAGTTCTAGCTATTGGATTTCACTCAAAACTCACCGAATGAGTCCTCACACCTTATTATGGTGTTGGCCAAGTTTTGGGCTCGATCCGAAATCCATAGGCCATAGAAATTGGACAATTCAAGTTCGTACTCAGTTTGTGCCGTAAATGGAGTGGTTGGTGTATTGCATAGTTCTAGCGATTGGATTTCACTCAAAACTCACCGAATGACTCCTCCCACCTTATTAAGATGTTGCCCAAGTTTTGGGCTCGATCCGAAATCGATAGGCCATAGAAATTGGACAATTCAAGTTCGTACTCAGTTTGTGCCGTAAATGGAGTGGTTGGTGTATTGCATAGTTCTAGCGATTGGATTTCACTCAAAACTCACCGAATGACTCCTCCCACCTTATTATGATGTTGCCCAAGTTTTGGGCTCGATCCGAAATCCATAGGTGTAAGAAATTAGACAATTCAAGTTCGTACTCAGTTTGTGTCGTAAATGGAGTGGTTGGTGTATTGCATAGTTCTAGCGATTGGATGATCAATGCATATTTATGTATAATTTTGTAACACTATACCCTATTGTTTGGTTATGTTTTTAGATAAAACTTGTGCTTTTAATCCATTTTGTGTTTGTTATTCAGTTCATTGAGCTCTAGGTACCACTTGAGGCATTTGAAGCAAAATGAAGCAAAATGGTGCAAAAACGTGCCAAAACTGGAGCCTGAGTTAGAAATTCATTTCGGACTTATCTTCTTCATCCGAACTTGGATTGGGCCAATACTTGTGTGGCTGGATCAATGACATTCTGAACTTCAAAATGGACATCTTAAAGTCGACATTTGAGTGATCCAAGCCCTATCCGTAAGCCCAAGAAGTTGTTCATCATGCTGACAGGAAGATGAGCTCATTGCTTGCTTGGTCATGCTGACATGAGAATGAGCTATTAGTTTCTGAATGGAAGCTTGGTCATGATGACATGATGATGAGCTATGGCTGCTGGTGGGATTTGTTGGTGAAGTGCAACATCCATTTCTGATTATCTAATGCAAGTGTGTTAGGTAATTGCTATATTCAATTCAGATTTCTCACTTCCCTCTCCCTATAAATACCACTTCCATTCCAAACATTTTCATCAATCAAATCCTGGGATTCACAACCCCTCTCTTCCAATTCCTAGCAGACCACTCATCCCATCTCAATCCCCTCTCAAACATTCATCAACCACAGCCTCATACACATTTCCTAAACACAATCCATACAATCCACACCATCTACACCACTCTTCATCTCTTGCTGCTACATACAAGCTGTGAGGAGCTCTACAACAACATAATTCGTTCTTCACGGGTTTTTCTTACTCTCTCCATGTTTATTATGATTCAAATGCATTTTCCATTAATGGAGTGTAACTAATTTCCATAGCTAGGGTTTCAATGTAACCTGACAAGACAATTTCATGTTTTCAAGTTAATGTTACTCTTGTTGATTACTTCTAATTTTCTGGTCTCATTCACTTGTTCTTAGTTGAATCTTTATGCATGTTTAAATAACTGGCCACTATGAACACATGCATGTTGGTTATCTAGTTCAAGTTTACATAAACACCATATGACTCTTGAACCGATTAGTGAATGAGTGGGTAATGCATTTAGGACAAACACCATGTTTAAATGTTTACTTGGTTCCTTTGTGTTCTTCTTAAGCTTAATGGATTCAGATTCATAGCTTAGACTAAACACCATAGCTAAGTTGTGTTTCTGAGTACTTGATTAAAACCAAACACCATATGGATAATCATACATAAGAAAGAACGAACTCCAGAAATTGTAATCAACTTAAGTGATTGTTAACTTGTTGCTTGAAATTGGATTGTCATGGTGAAGTTGAAACCCTAGTGCTTGTCTCCTTTGTCTCTACATTTTCTAAACATCTACTTGCTGGTTACTTGCTATTTTGCATTCCCTTTAGAAGTTTTCAATCACTTGCTATATGCTTTTTCTTTTGTAGTTGTTACTCAAAACAAACTCAACACAACCTCATTTAAATTCTGTTTAGTCTTAGGATTACTTGTGAGTCTAAGTAGTAGTAATAAGTGTCTTTCATCCAAGTCTCTGTGGAACGACCTCGTGCTTGCATTCCTATACTATAATTGGTTCGTGCACTTGCGAGAAATAGATAGAGTAAAATCTGTCCAACATTGGATTTCACTCAAAACTCTCCGAATGACTCCTCCCACCTTATTATGATGTTGCCCAAGTTTTGGGCTCGATCCGAAATCCATAGGTGTAAGAAATTAGACAATTCAAGTTCGTACTCAGTTTGTGTCGTAAATGGAGTGGTTGGTGTTTTGCATAGTTCTAGCGATTGGATTTCACTCCAAACTCACCAAATGACTCCTCCCACCTTATTATGATGTTGCCCAAGTTTTGGAATCGATCCGAAATCAATAGGTGTAAGAAATTGGACAATTCAAGTTCGCACCCAGTTCGTTCCTTACATGGAGTGGTTGGTGTTTTGCATAGTTCTAGCGATTGGATTTCACTCCAAACTCACCAAATGACTCCTTCCCACCTTATTATGATGTTGCCCAAGTTTTGGAATCGATCCGAAATCAATAGGTGTAAGAAATTGGACAATTCAAGTTCGCACCCAGTTCGTTCCTTACATGGAGTGGTTGGTGTTTTGCATAGTTCTAGCTATTGGATTTCACTCCAAACTCACCAAATGACTCCTCCCACCTTATTATGATGTTGCCCAAGTTTTGGAATCGATCCGAAATCAATAGGTGTAAGAAATTGGACAATTCAAGTTCGCACCCAGTTCGTTCCTTACATGGAGTGGTTGGTGTTTTGCTTAGTTCTAGCTATTGGATTTCACTCCAAACTCACCAAATGACTCCTCCCACCTTATTATGATGTTGCCCAAGTTTTGGAATCGATCCGAAATCAATAGGTGTAAGAAATTGGACAATTCAAGTTCGCACCCAGTTCGTTCCTTACATGGAGTGGTTGGTGTTTTGCTTAGTTCTAGCTATTGGATTTCACTCCAAACTCACCAAATGACTCCTCCCACCTTATTATGATGTTGCCCAAGTTTTGGAATCGATCCGAAATCAATAGGTGTAAGAAATTGGACAATTCAAGTTCGCACCCAGTTCGTTCCTTACATGGAGTGGTTGGTGTTTTGCTTAGTTCTAGCTATTGGATTTCACTCCAAACTCACCAAATGACTCCTCCCACCTTATTATGATGTTGCCCAAGTTTTGGAATCGATCCGAAATCAATAGGTGTAAGAAATTGGACAATTCAAGTTCGCACCCAGTTCGTTCCTTACATGGAGTGGTTGGTGTTTTGCATTAGTTCTAGCTATTGGATTTCACTCCAAACTCACCAAATGACTCCTCCCACCTTATTATGATGTTGCCCAAGTTTTGGAATCGATCCGAAATCAATAGGTGTAAGAAATTGGACAATTCAAGTTCGCACCCAGTTCGTTCCTTACATGGAGTGGTTGGTGTTTTGCATTAGTTCTAGCGATTGGATTTCACTCCAAACTCACCAAATGACTCCTCCCACCTTATTATGATGTTGCCCAAGTTTTGGAATCGATCCGAAATCAATAGGTGTAAGAAATTGGACAATTCAAGTTCGCACCCAGTTCGTTCCTTACATGGAGTGGTTGGTGTTTTGCATAGTTCTAGCGATTGGATTTCACTCCAAACTCACCAAATGACTCCTCCCACCTTATTATGATGTTGCCCAAGTTTTGGAATCGATCCGAAATCAATAGGTGTAAGAAATTGGACAATTCAAGTTCGCACCCAGTTCGTTCCTTACATGGAGTGGTTGGTGTTTTGCTTAGTTCTAGCTATTGGATTTCACTCCAAACTCACCAAATGACTCCTCCCACCTTATTATGATGTTGCCCAAGTTTTGGAATCGATCCGAAATCAATAGGTGTAAGAAATTGGACAATTCAAGTTCGCACCCAGTTCGTTCCTTACATGGAGTGGTTGGTGTTTTGCTTAGTTCTAGCTATTGGATTTCACTCCAAACTCACCAAATGACTCCTCCCACCTTATTATGATGTTGCCCAAGTTTTGGAATCGATCCGAAATCAATAGGTGTAAGAAATTGGACAATTCAAGTTCGCACCCAGTTCGTTCCTTACATGGAGTGGTTGGTGTTTTGCTTAGTTCTAGCTATTGGATTTCACTCCAAACTCACCAAATGACTCCTCCCACCTTATTATGATGTTGCCCAAGTTTTGGAATCGATCCGAAATCAATAGGTGTAAGAAATTGGACAATTCAAGTTCGCACCCAGTTCGTTCCTTACATGGAGTGGTTGGTGTTTTGCTTAGTTCTAGCTATTGGATTTCACTCCAAACTCACCAAATGACTCCTCCCACCTTATTATGATGTTGCCCAAGTTTTGGAATCGATCCGAAATCAATAGGTGTAAGAAATTGGACAATTCAAGTTCGCACCCAGTTCGTTCCTTACATGGAGTGGTTGGTGTTTTGCATTAGTTCTAGCTATTGGATTTCACTCCAAACTCACCAAATGACTCCTCCCACCTTATTATGATGTTGCCCAAGTTTTGGAATCGATCCGAAATCAATAGGTGTAAGAAATTGGACAATTCAAGTTCGCACCCAGTTCGTTCCTTACATGGAGTGGT
Source organism: Prunus kanzakura (assembly GCA_020521455.1). Lineage (NCBI taxonomy): Eukaryota > Viridiplantae > Streptophyta > Magnoliopsida > Rosales > Rosaceae > Prunus > Prunus kanzakura. The sequence continues at coordinate 26,322 of BPUM01000599.1, forward strand.
TGGTGTTTTGCATTAGTTCTAGCGATTGGATTTCACTCCAAACTCACCAAATGACTCCTCCCACCTTATTATGATGTTGCCCAAGTTTTGGAATCGATCCGAAATCAATAGGTGTAAGAAATTGGACAATTCAAGTTCGCACCCAGTTCGTTCCTTACATGGAGTGGTTGGTGTTTTGCTTAGTTCTAGCTATTGGATTTCACTCCAAACTCACCAAATGACTCCTCCCACCTTATTATGATGTTGCCCAAGTTTTGGAATCGATCCGAAATCAATAGGTGTAAGAAATTGGACAATTCAAGTTCGCACCCAGTTCGTTCCTTACATGGAGTGGTTGGTGTTTTGCTTAGTTCTAGCTATTGGATTTCACTCCAAACTCACCAAATGACTCCTCCCACCTTATTATGATGTTGCCCAAGTTTTGGAATCGATCCGAAATCAATAGGTGTAAGAAATTGGACAATTCAAGTTCGCACCCAGTTCGTTCCTTACATGGAGTGGTTGGTGTTTTGCTTAGTTCTAGCTATTGGATTTCACTCCAAACTCACCAAATGACTCCTCCCACCTTATTATGATGTTGCCCAAGTTTTGGAATCGATCCGAAATCAATAGGTGTAAGAAATTGGACAATTCAAGTTCGCACCCAGTTCGTTCCTTACATGGAGTGGTTGGTGTTTTGCTTAGTTCTAGCGATTGGATTTCACTCCAAACTCACCAAATGACTCCTCCCACCTTATTATGATGTTGCCCAAGTTTTGGAATCGATCCGAAATCAATAGGTGTAAGAAATTGGACAATTCAAGTTCGCACCCAGTTCGTTCCTTACATGGAGTGGTTGGTGTTTTGCTTAGTTCTAGCTATTGGATTTCACTCCAAACTCACCAAATGACTCCTCCCACCTTATTATGATGTTGCCCAAGTTTTGGAATCGATCCGAAATCAATAGGTGTAAGAAATTGGACAATTCAAGTTCGCACCCAGTTCGTTCCTTACATGGAGTGGTTGGTGTTTTGCTTAGTTCTAGCTATTGGATTTCACTCCAAACTCACCAAATGACTCCTCCCACCTTATTATGATGTTGCCCAAGTTTTGGAATCGATCCGAAATCAATAGGTGTAAGAAATTGGACAATTCAAGTTCGCACCCAGTTCGTTCCTTACATGGAGTGGTTGGTGTTTTGCTTAGTTCTAGCTATTGGATTTCACTCCAAACTCACCAAATGACTCCTCCCACCTTATTATGATGTTGCCCAAGTTTTGGAATCGATCCGAAATCAATAGGTGTAAGAAATTGGACAATTCAAGTTCGCACCCAGTTCGTTCCTTACATGGAGTGGTTGGTGTTTTGCTTAGTTCTAGCTATTGGATTTCACTCCAAACTCACCAAATGACTCCTCCCACCTTATTATGATGTTGCCCAAGTTTTGGAATCGATCCGAAATCAATAGGTGTAAGAAATTGGACAATTCAAGTTCGCACCCAGTTCGTTCCTTACATGGAGTGGTTGGTGTTTTGCTTAGTTCTAGCTATTGGATTTCACTCCAAACTCACCAAATGACTCCTCCCACCTTATTATGATGTTGCCCAAGTTTTGGAATCGATCCGAAATCAATAGGTGTAAGAAATTGGACAATTCAAGTTCGCACCCAGTTCGTTCCTTACATGGAGTGGTTGGTGTTTTGCTTAGTTCTAGCTATTGGATTTCACTCCAAACTCACCAAATGACTCCTCCCACCTTATTATGATGTTGCCCAAGTTTTGGAATCGATCCGAAATCAATAGGTGTAAGAAATTGGACAATTCAAGTTCGCACCCAGTTCGTTCCTTACATGGAGTGGTTGGTGTTTTGCTTAGTTCTAGCTATTGGATTTCACTCCAAACTCACCAAATGACTCCTCCCACCTTATTATGATGTTGCCCAAGTTTTGGAATCGATCCGAAATCAATAGGTGTAAGAAATTGGACAATTCAAGTTCGCACCCAGTTCGTTCCTTACATGGAGTGGTTGGTGTTTTGCATAGTTCTAGCTATTGGATTTCACTCCAAACTCACCAAATGACTCCTCCCACCTTATTATGATGTTGCCCAAGTTTTGGAATCGATCCGAAATCAATAGGTGTAAGAAATTGGACAATTCAAGTTCGCACCCAGTTCGTTCCTTACATGGAGTGGTTGGTGTTTTGCTTAGTTCTAGCTATTGGATTTCACTCCAAACTCACCAAATGACTCCTCCCACCTTATTATGATGTTGCCCAAGTTTTGGAATCGATCCGAAATCAATAGGTGTAAGAAATTGGACAATTCAAGTTCGCACCCAGTTCGTTCCTTACATGGAGTGGTTGGTGTTTTGCTTAGTTCTAGCTATTGGATTTCACTCCAAACTCACCAAATGACTCCTCCCACCTTATTATGATGTTGCCCAAGTTTTGGAATCGATCCGAAATCAATAGGTGTAAGAAATTGGACAATTCAAGTTCGCACCCAGTTCGTTCCTTACATGGAGTGGTTGGTGTTTTGCTTAGTTCTAGCTATTGGATTTCACTCCAAACTCACCAAATGACTCCTCCCACCTTATTATGATGTTGCCCAAGTTTTGGAATCGATCCGAAATCAATAGGTGTAAGAAATTGGACAATTCAAGTTCGCACCCAGTTCGTTCCTTACATGGAGTGGTTGGTGTTTTGCTTAGTTCTAGCTATTGGATTTCACTCCAAACTCACCAAATGACTCCTCCCACCTTATTATGATGTTGCCCAAGTTTTGGAATCGATCCGAAATCAATAGGTGTAAGAAATTGGACAATTCAAGTTCGCACCCAGTTCGTTCCTTACATGGAGTGGTTGGTGTTTTGCATTAGTTCTAGCTATTGGATTTCACTCCAAACTCACCAAATGACTCCTCCCACCTTATTATGATGTTGCCCAAGTTTTGGAATCGATCCGAAATCAATAGGTGTAAGAAATTGGACAATTCAAGTTCGCACCCAGTTCGTTCCTTACATGGAGTGGTTGGTGTTTTGCTTAGTTCTAGCTATTGGATTTCACTCCAAACTCACCAAATGACTCCTCCCACCTTATTATGATGTTGCCCAAGTTTTGGAATCGATCCGAAATCAATAGGTGTAAGAAATTGGACAATTCAAGTTCGCACCCAGTTCGTTCCTTACATGGAGTGGTTGGTGTTTTGCATTAGTTCTAGCTATTGGATTTCACTCCAAACTCACCAAATGACTCCTCCCACCTTATTATGATGTTGCCCAAGTTTTGGAATCGATCCGAAATCAATAGGTGTAAGAAATTGGACAATTCAAGTTCGCACCCAGTTCGTTCCTTACATGGAGTGGTTGGTGTTTTGCTTAGTTCTAGCTATTGGATTTCACTCCAAACTCACCAAATGACTCCTCCCACCTTATTATGATGTTGCCCAAGTTTTGGAATCGATCCGAAATCAATAGGTGTAAGAAATTGGACAATTCAAGTTCGCACCCAGTTCGTTCCTTACATGGAGTGGTTGGTGTTTTGCTTAGTTCTAGCTATTGGATTTCACTCCAAACTCACCAAATGACTCCTCCCACCTTATTATGATGTTGCCCAAGTTTTGGAATCGATCCGAAATCAATAGGTGTAAGAAATTGGACAATTCAAGTTCGCACCCAGTTCGTTCCTTACATGGAGTGGTTGGTGTTTTGCTTAGTTCTAGCTATTGGATTTCACTCCAAACTCACCAAATGACTCCTCCCACCTTATTATGATGTTGCCCAAGTTTTGGAATCGATCCGAAATCAATAGGTGTAAGAAATTGGACAATTCAAGTTCGCACCCAGTTCGTTCCTTACATGGAGTGGTTGGTGTTTTGCTTAGTTCTAGCTATTGGATTTCACTCCAAACTCACCAAATGACTCCTCCCACCTTATTATGATGTTGCCCAAGTTTTGGAATCGATCCGAAATCAATAGGTGTAAGAAATTGGACAATTCAAGTTCGCACCCAGTTCGTTCCTTACATGGAGTGGTTGGTGTTTTGCTTAGTTCTAGCTATTGGATTTCACTCCAAACTCACCAAATGACTCCTCCCACCTTATTATGATGTTGCCCAAGTTTTGGAATCGATCCGAAATCAATAGGTGTAAGAAATTGGACAATTCAAGTTCGCACCCAGTTCGTTCCTTACATGGAGTGGTTGGTGTTTTGCTTAGTTCTAGCTATTGGATTTCACTCCAAACTCACCAAATGACTCCTCCCACCTTATTATGATGTTGCCCAAGTTTTGGAATCGATCCGAAATCAATAGGTGTAAGAAATTGGACAATTCAAGTTCGCACCCAGTTCGTTCCTTACATGGAGTGGTTGGTGTTTTGCATAGTTCTAGCGATTGGATTTCACTCCAAACTCACCAAATGACTCCTCCCACCTTATTATGATGTTGCCCAAGTTTTGGAATCGATCCGAAATCAATAGGTGTAAGAAATTGGACAATTCAAGTTCGCACCCAGTTCGTTCCTTACATGGAGTGGTTGGTGTTTTGCATTAGTTCTAGCGATTGGATTTCACTCAAAACTCACCGAAATGACTCCTCCCACCTTATTATGATGTTGCCCAAGTTTTGGAATCGATCCGAAATCAATAGGTGTAAGAAATTGGACAATTCAAGTTCGTACTCAATTTGTGCCGTAAATGGAGTGGTTGGTGTATTGCATAGTTCTAGCGATTGGATTTCACTCAAAACTTACCGAATGACTCCTCCCATTTATTATGGTGTTGCCCAAGTTTTGGCTCGATCCGAAATCCATAGGTGTAAGAAATTGGACAATTCAAGTTCGTACTCAGTTTGTGCCGTAAATGGAGTGGTTTGGGTATTGCATAGTTCTAGCGATTGGATTTCACTAAAAACTCACCGAATGACTCCTCCCACCTTATTATGGTGTTGGCCAAGTTTTGGGCTCGATCCGAAATCCATAGGCCATAGAAATTGGACAATTCAAGTTCGTACTCAGTTTGTGCCGTAAATGAAGTGGTTGGTGTATTGCATAGTTCTAGTGGTTGGATTTCACTCAAAACTCACCGAATGACTCCTCCCACCTTATTATGATGTTCCCCAAGTTTTGGGCTCGATTCGAAATCCATTAGCCATGGAAATTGGACAATTCAAGTTCGTACTCAGTTTGTGCCGTAAATGGAGTGGTTGGTGTATTGCATAGTTCTAGCGATTGGATTTCACTCAAAACTCACCGAATGACTCCTCCCACCTTATTATGGATGTTGGCCAAGTTTTGGGCTCGATCCGAAATCCATAGGCCATAGAAATTGGACAATTC
>BPUM01000600.1:0-29169 GCA_020521455.1 Prunus kanzakura
TACGTAATGTACCAACCACTACAATAAGGCACGAACTGCCTTTGAACTTGAATTGTCCAATTTCGTACACCTATTGATTTTCGATCGAGCCCAAAACTTGGGCATCGTCATAGTATGGTGGAAGGAGTCATGCGGTGTGTTTTGAGTGAAATCCAATCGCTAGAACAACGTAATACACCAACCACTCCAATTCGGAACAAAATGCCTTTGAACTTGAAGTGTCCCATTTCGTACACCCATTGATTTCCAATCGAGCCCAGGACTTGGGCATCATCATAATATGGTGGGAGGAGTCATTTGGTGAGTTTGAGTGAAATTTAATCTCTAGAACTACGAAATGTACCAACCACTCCAATTCGGAACAAACTGCCTTTGAACTTGAAGTGTCCAATTTCGTACCCCTATTGATTTCCGATCGAGCCCAACACTTGGGCCTCATCAAAATATGTTTGGAGGAGTCATGTGGAGAGTTTTGGGTGAAATCCAATCGCTAGAACTACGGAATACACCAACCACTCCAATTCGGAACAAACTGCCTTTGAACTTGAAGTGTCCAATTTCTTACCCCTATTGATTTCCGATCGAGCCCAACACTTGGGCGTCATCAAAATATGGTGGGAGGAGTCATGTGGAATGTTTTGGGTGAAATGCAATCGTTAGAACTACGTAATACACCAACCACTTGATATGTTCATAATTTCACACATTTACATGCCTTCTTTACTTGGTGATTTTGTTTAGTTTCTCTTTATTTCGAGTCACTTACATATGTTTGTGTGTTTTGTAGGTTAAGGCAGCAAGAGATCACATTTGACACAATCCATGCATATTAAGGGCTGATTGGCACAAGAGGAATATAAACTTAAAGACAGACCCAATTTGGGCCACACTCTCCTTGTCAGTCCAGCGTCGTGGGTCATCTTACAAGCATCATTTCAGCAACTTACACAACTCAAATGAGGAGACGTCCTTCATAGAAGTTGTTCATATTGGTGTCTAGTATAACATATCCAAAATTCAGCCCAATTGAATATATCTGGAGTCCTTAGCCCGTCAAACACTGAACCATGCTCAGGAGGATTTTAATATGCAGCTGCCAGCTAATGAGCCTTGTGTTCCACACCTCCCTTGAGCCAAGTGCCTCACCTCAGTTGTACCTGACTTTAGACCAAACATGTTGAGCAAATTAGTGAGTCATTTCTGCATTGGAAGTCTCAAGGAGCAAAACAAGGCATGCTTAATTATGGGGAAACATGTTTGCACAAATCAAGGAACAGTTTCCAGGATTTCTGGTGGGCTGTCTACACCAGCCAAGGGGAGGACGAATTTTGGAAGTCTATAAATAGAGAGTTGCAGCTCATTCACAAGGGGGAGAGAGGAGAGTTAGACACATACATTCACTTCATCCATTATTCTCATACACACATTCAAATTCACCACAAAGTGAGAAGAGAGCTAGCTGCAAAGGAGGGAGAGCTTGGCGCTGTCCTGGGAACTACCTTGCTGCCACCAACTAGTTCTTCTATTCTCTTTATTCTATCTATGTATTTCTTATTTTCTGTATTCATAGTTATGTTTAACTAATCCATTTAGTTAGGGCTTAGGATGAAGCCCTAGTCATGAATATTCAATGTTATGGATGATTTCATAGTTAATTGATTTCCTTGCTTTCATTATCAAGTTGTTAATCTCCAGTTTATTATGTGCTTGATGTATGCTTTCTTAGAGTAGCTAACTAGGATTTTATGCATCTAGCACAGGTTGGGAAGGGGTTTAGATTCACCAATTCTACTCTCCTTTCACAAGCAACACATGAATGGCCTAAGAATCATTCAAGGGGTTAATGACCATAGGTTGACTAGGACAGATACCATGTTCTAGGACTTGTGTGATTATCATATTCTCAGGGAACTTAATGACTCTTGTATGCTTTATTCTAAGTAGATACCATGCTTAGGTTGCATATTAGAGATCACGTGTTGTGTAGATACCATGCACAATTACATGCCTTAGGAGAATCATGCATCCTGCACCTAGATACCATAGGCTTGTATGCGATAATCTATTGTTGATGAAGCTTGAGTCACTTCTATGCATTCATAACTTGGATAGGAAAACTAGTGGTGGATTCCAAGGCTCTAACACTTCTCAATCATTGTTTCACAACTTGTTGATTGCTGCCATTGTTACTTTCCAGCACTTCCATTTCATTCTCTTGTTTCCATTTCAACAACAAAACCCCCCATTTTGAGTGCGTGTGTGTTGCTAGGATTCTGTCCTAGACCTTGCCATTTGTTAGTTAGTTAGTTAGTTTGTTTTATGTTTTTCCAGCATTCTAAGTAGTTTAACTTGTAACCATGTTACCATTCTCCGTGGGATCGACCTCGTATTTACATAAGCTATACTATAAACGGTTCGTGCACTTGCGATAATTAAAGTCGCTATTTTTAATAACTCATTTTAGTTGTTAAGAATAGGCCCAACAAGTTTTTGGCGCCGTTGCCGGGGAACCGGTAACAATGGTGCTATAGTTAGATTACTTTGAGTGTTTTTGTTTTTGTTAGTTTTATTTGTTATTTTCGTTGGTTTTTCTTTCTGTATTCAGTTTTTCTTTTTAGTTGTTATCTCCATTTGAAGGCACTAATTTGGTTCTTGTGTGTGCATGTATGTCCGAATCTGAAACTGAGCCACTTTCACCAAGATCTTTTGCTGTGCGTGCTGGTTTGAGGAGGAATTATAGTTCTTCAAGCGCTGAATCTAAGAGCTACGAATCTGAAGGTTCAAGCAAGATGGCAGAGATTCCAAACAACAACAATAATAATGAAGGAGGTGGTGCACTTGTTGTCCAACCTCGGAAACCCCTGCGTGAATTTTCCATTCCCAAAGTCATCGATCAACCTTCGTGCATCGTCTATCCTCAACTCACAATTGACAGGTTTGAGCTTGGAAGTGGTATGATTCATCTTCTTCCAACTTATTATGGTAATACCACTAAGGATCCGTACATGCATGTTAAGCAATTCTTTGAAATATGTGCTACAATCAAAATTCAAGGACTTGATGATGAGCAGATTAAGATGAGGCTATTCCCGTTCAGTTTAAAAGATAAGGCTAAGTCTTGGTTATACTCTTTGCCTAATGCTTCAATTCGTACTTGGGATGAGCTTTCTAATAAGTTTTTGCAGAAATTCTTTCCAGCTCAAAAGACTAACAAGATTAGAAAGGAAATTCTTGGTTTCACACAAAGAGAAGGAGAAGCTTTTCATGAATGCTGGGAGAGGTACAAGGAGATGATGAGTTCTTGCCCACACCACAACATAGAGAGTTGGATGCAAATGCAATCTTTCTATGAAGGTTTGCTTGATTCCGAAAGGATGATGGTAGATGCAACAAGTGGAGAGGGACTGATGAACAAAACAGCAGAAGAGGCTTTTACTCTCTTTGAATCTTTGAGTGCTAACTCTCAACAATGGAGCTACAATAAAGGAAGAGGAGCTCCTATGAAAGCTGTGGTCTCTAAGGTAAGTACTAATAATGAGATTACTGCAAAACTTGATGTTATGTGTTCTTTGCTTCAACAGGCAGTGACTGGCCCTCTAGGAAACAAAGTGGAAGTTCAAGACCAATCTTTTGCGGACCACATGCTAGAACAAGCAAATGCCCTTCAAGGAAGGAATCCTCAGAATGATCCTTACTCAAACACATACAATCCGGGGTGGAGAAATCATCCTAATTTCAGGTGGAGCAATAATTCAAATGTCCAACAATCTCAAGGACCTCCCCCAGGATTCCAAATACAACAAAGGCAATTCCAGCAAGCTCCCCAACAAGTGCAAGAACAAAGGGGCGATCAAATGGGAGAATTGCAAGACATGTTCAAGAAATTCATGGGGCAACAGATGCAAACCAATCAGAATCTTCAAAATGCAGTGAACAAACTAGAAGTGCAAGTTGGGCAGATTGCATCCTCCATGAGCAATAGAGCATCCGGAACTTTTCCGAGCCAAACGGAGGTGAATCCAAGGCATCATGAGCAAGTTAAAGCAGTGCACATCTTGAGAAGTTGATAATAAGGTTAAAGCAAGTTAAAGCAGTGCACATCTTGAGAAGTTAAAGCAAGTTGATAATAAGGTTGGAGATGCCAATAAAGAGCAAGAAGATGGAGAAAACGTGGAGATCATTCAGCCACCACAAGGGCAGCCCACAGGTTCCACCAAACAGCCCCTCAACACCCTTGGAAAGAGCACAGGCCCTAAGGTATCATCTAATGCTAATCAAGTTCCAATTTCAACTAATGCTTTTAGGCCTATTGCACCCTTTCCCAGTAGGTTATCAAAGTCAAAGAAAGATCAAGGCTTGGATGAGATAATGGAAACATTCAAGAAGGTGCAAATCAACATCCCATTGCTCAATGCCATTGCTCAGATTCCCAAGTATGCAAAATTTTTGAAGGATCTATGCACTAACAAGAGGAGATTCAAAGAGCATGAACAGGTTGTATTAAGTGAAGAGGTGAGTGTAGTCTTACAAAGAAAGCTACCTCCAAAGCTAAAGGATCCAGGTTCGTTTTCTATACCTTGTATAGTTGGTGATTTTAAGTTTCAAAAAGCTTTGCTTGATCTTGGTGCATCTATAAACCTTATGCCATATCATGTTTATGAGAAACTTAACCTTGGTGAGTTGCAAGCCACATCTGTGAGCATTCAATTGGCAGATAGAACTATCAGGTACCCTAAGGGCATTCTAGAAGATGTTTTGGTGAAAGTGGAAGAGCTAATTTTGCCAGCTGATTTCTTGGTGTTGGAAATGGAAGAAGCCCCAATTCATGACAATCAGTTACCACTCATTCTAGGTCGGCCATTCATGGCAACTGCCGGTGCTATTATTGATGTGAAGAAGGGTACATTGACTATGAACGTGTTTGATGAGACAATAGCATTCAAAGTGTTTGAAGCCTCCAAGTTTCCAAGTGATGAGCATGAAGTTTTCCAGCTTGATGCAATTGATAATATGGTGAAAGAAGCACTGCCAATGAGTTATTTGGAGCCAATTGAAGCATGCATCACACAAAGCATAAGGAAAGAAGAAGTGGACAGCTTAGAGGCTGTGATCTCTCCTGTACTTCTTGAGCTTGTCTGCAGCATGGATAGCTATATAGAAGTTGGAAAGAGGTATGCAAACCAATTTGAATCATTACCCCCACCCACTAATAAGGTTTTACCATCTATTGTGCAGGCACCAGAGTTGGAATTAAAGCAATTGCCAACACACCTTAAATATACTTATTTAGGTGAAAATGAGACTCTACCTGTTATCATTGCCTCGCACCTCGAACCGAATGATGAGAAGAAGCTTTTGAGAGTTCTAAAAGAGCACAAAACTGCAATTGGGTGGAGCATTGCAGACATCAAAGGCATAAGCCCAACACTGTGCATGCACAGGATATTATTGGAGGATAATGCAATGCCTAAGAGGGATGCCCAAAGACGTCTAAATCCAAACATGAAGGACGTGGTAAGGAAAGAGGTAATGAAGCTTTTAGATGTTGGTATTATTTATCCTATTTCTGACAGTAAATGGGTGAGCCCAGTGCAAGTTGTCCCCAAGAAGTCAGGTATCACAGTGGTGAAGAATGAAGCAAACGAGCTTGTGCCTACACGGATGACCACGGGCTGGAGAGTTTACATTGATTATAGGAAGCTCAACACAGCAACAAGCAAGGATCACTTCCCTCTTCCTTTCATTGATCAGATGCTTGAGAGATTGGCTGGCCATAGCTACTATTGCTTCCTTGATGGATATTCAGGTTACAACCAAATCGCCATAGCCCCAGAAGATCAAGAGAAGACAACCTTCACATGTCCCTTTGGTACTTTTGCTTATAGGAGGATGCCTTTTGGTCTTTGCAACACCCCAGCCACTTTCCAAAGGTGCATGATGAGCATTTTCTCCGACATGGTAGAAAGGTTTATTGAGGTATTCATGGATGACTTCTCTGTCTTTGGTGATTCTTTTGATCAATGCTTGCATAACTTATCTAAGGTGTTGGCTAGATGTGAACAGAGTAACCTGGTGCTTAATTGGGAAAAATGTCATTTTATGGTTAAACAAGGCATAGTTCTTGGTCATGTCATCTCTAGTAACGGAATTGAGGTAGATAAAGCTAAGATTGATTTGATTGCCTCTATGCCCTCACCTACTTCTGTCAAAGAAGTACGTTCTTTCCTTGGCCATGCAGGTTTCTATAGGCATTTCATTAAAGATTTTTCTAAGATTGCAAGGCCTTTGTGCAATCTCCTTGCCAAGGACATGGATTTTGTGTTTGATCAAAACTGTGAGAATGCTTTCAATGCTTTGAAAATGATTCTCACAACTGCCCCAATCATTATGCCACCGGATTGGAGCTTGCCTTTTGAACTGATGTGTGACGCCTCAGATTATGCCGTTGGAGCTGTTTTGGGGCAGCGAGTTGATAAGAAGCCACATGCCATCTACTATGCTAGTAGAACCCTCAATGATGCCCAACTCAACTATTCCACCACAGAGAAGGAGTTGTTAGCTGTCAAATTTGCTTTAGAGAAGTTTAGATCTTATTTGATTACTAACAAGGTCATTGTTTACACTGATCATGCAACATTGAAATACTTGTTAGCTAAGAAGGATGCCAAGCCACACCTCATTAGATGGATTCTCTTGTTGCAAGAGTTTGATTTGGAGATAAAAGATAAAAAAAGGAAGTGAGAATGTGGTGGCTGATCACTTGAGTAGATTGGTGCATGTATCTAATGAAGAAGAGGATTCACTGCCATTGCGTGAAAGCTTCCCTGATGAGCAACTCTTCTCTATTTGTGCTTTGAATTCTCTTAATCCATTGCCTTGGTTTGCTGATATTGTTAACTATTTGTGCACTAACGAACTCCCTACAGGGTTATCTACGTTCCAACGTGACAAGCTTAGGAAGCAAGCAAAATACTACTTTTGGGATGATCCATACCTATTCAAGCATTGTCCAGACCAAGTAATTCGAAGGTGTGTGCCTGAAGGTGATTTTAAGAGCATTCTAGAGTTTTGTCACTCCCATGCATGTGGAGGCCATTTTGGGGTAAAGAAGACTGCCAACAAAGTGCTACAATCAGGTTTCTTTTGGCCTACCCTTTTTAAGGATGCTTATGCTTTTTGTGCTTCATGTGATAGATGCCAACAGATGGGTAATTTGCATGCTAGAAATCAGATGCCTCTCACTAATATCTTAATCATTGATATATTTGATGTTTGGGGAATTGATTTCATGGGCCCTTTTCCTACCTCTTATGGATTTGAATATATATTAGTTGCTGTCGATTATGTTTCTAAATGGGTGGAAGCCATTGCCACTAGAACTAATGATGCTAAGGTTGTGATCAGTTTTCTAAAAGGAAATATTTTTACAAGGTTTGGCACACCTAGAGCAATCATTAGTGATGGTGGCTCCCACTTTGTTAACCAAGCTTTTGCAGCACTCTTGAAGAAGTATGGAATCACGCATAAGGTAGCAACACCCTATCATCCTCAAACTAGTGGGCAGGTTGAGATAAGCAATAGGGAGATTAAGCACATACTTGAGAAGACAGTGAACACCACAAGGAAGGATTGGTCCATGCGTTTGGATGATGCATTGTGGGCTTATAGGACTGCTTATAAGACCCCTATAGGTATGTCTCCATATAGACTTGTTTTCGGTAAACCTTGTCACTTACCAGTGGAGCTTGAGCACAGGGCTTATTGGGCAATCAAGGCCTTCAATTTTGATATGAAAGCCGCTGGTGAGAAGAGGAGGCTTCAACTCAAGGAGCTGGAGGAGTTGCGACATGAAGCATATGAGAACGCTAAGCTTTACAAGGAGAAAACAAAGCTATTTCATGACAAGAAAATTCTTAGGAAGACGTTTGAGAAAGGGCAGAAGGTTCTCTTATTCAATTCACGCCTTAAGCTCTTCCCAGGTAAGCTTCGTTCTCGGTGGATTGGCCCTTTTGTTATTACTAATGTGTTTAATCATGGCGCAGTGGAGATTCAAAACATTAAGGATGGCAGCACCTTCAAGGTGAACGGACATCGGTTGAAACCTTACTTTGATGCCAACTTTGATGCCAATATTGAGTCTCGAGCACTCAAGGAGCCTCCACCACTCTCTTGAAGCTCACCAAAGTTTAGACATCCGGCTGAAGACATAAAACTTAGCGCTTATTGGGAGGCAACCCAAGGTATGAGGAGAAGATAGAAAGTGCAAGAAGCTGCTTGCGTCCTACTCGCTTCAAAGGGGAGTTGTTTTCTAAACTCTAACATTTGGTTATGTCTTTTCCTTATCTTCTTTCCTTTCATTTATGAGGCATTGCTTGTTCTTATACTCTAAACATTGAGGACAATGTTTCATTTAAGTTTGGGGGGAAGGATTTAGTTGTGTTATTGTCAAATTTTAATTTTTTTTTTTTTGAGTGTTTACGCAGGATTTTGTGTGTTGTTCGTTATCCTACCAAACACCTACGATAAGACTTGGATTTAATTCTAATATGGTTTTTCAGAAATTGATAGTCATTGTTTAAGGTCTTTGTGTGGTTCTGAGTTAACTCTGTCTTGCATGCCATCCTTGCACTTATTGAGCACTTTGCCAAGTTAGTCCAATTTCTTCCTACTTGGAGATGTTATGCAATTCTACTTATCTCGTGATCTCGGTTTCGTACTCTAGAACTTATTTGAATATCTCTTGAGACAATCTGTTGCCATACAATGCTTGGGAAGTGATTCAGGCCATGTTTAAATCGTTTGAGCCTTTCTAACCATCCCTCTACATGTATTCATCCCTAGTCAACCCATTTGAGCCTACGTTAAGCCTTTCTTTGTGTAAACCATTCCTACCATAATAAATCTTTGTTTCTTATCTTTACCTATTCTTTGAGCAATTAAAGCTATCTTCAAAAGAGAGTCATAAAGAATGCAAGGTTTTTGGAGCAAAAGTGAATCATTAGTGCCATAACCCAAGTGTTGAAAAGAAATAAGTTTGGGGGTATTAGTAAATAATCAAAAGAGGTAATGAAGTGTGGCCAATGTAGTCACGACCCTAGGGTGTCATAAGGAGAAGATCATGGTGATCTAGGGTAAAGAGCCACAAAATTAGGCCAAATAAACAGTTATGAAGGTGTTGAAATTATGTTGAAAATCTGCTCATGTATGTGTTCCTTGCTTGTTACAAACACTACTACAAAAAGTGAAAAAGACGACCAGAAAAAGACGACGGTAGAAGAAAAAACCGTCGTCGTGTTTAAAAAGACGACGGTAACAAAAAAAACCGTCGTGGATAAGTGACTTAAACAACTAAAAAACGGAGGTACTGTTGAATATTTTTTTATAACGACGCAGACAAATAAAAAGGTTTTCTTCAGAGTTCAAATCAGACAAAATAACAACGACAGCAGGTATGACAAGCGTCGTCTTTTAAAAATCAAGTGTCCTTTTTTTGGTAAAGACATGATTGTTTTGAAAGAACCGTCGTCTATTATACGTAAAGATGACGGGTTTTTTTTAAAGAACTGTCATCTATTATAAGTAAAGATGACTGTTTTTTTTAAAAAGGGTCGTCTATTATATGTAAAGATGACAGTTTTTTTTTAAAAAGGGTCGTCTATTATATGTAAAGATGACAGTTTTTTTTTAAAAAGGGTCGTCTATTATATGTAAAGATGACGGTTTTTTTTAAAAAGGGTCGTCTATTATATGTAAAGATGACAGTTTTTTTTAAAAAAGGGTCGTCTATTATATGTAAAGATGACGGTTTTTTTAAAAAGGGTCGTCTATTATATGTAAAGATGACAGTTTTTTTTAAAAAAGGGTCGTCTATTATATGTAAAGATGACGGTTTTGTTTTAATTAGGGTCGTCTATTATATGTAAAGATGACAGTTTTTTTTAAAAAAGGGTCGTCTATTATATGTAAAGATGACGGTTTTTTTAAAAAGGGTCGTCTATTATATGTAAAGATGACAGTTTTTTTTAAAAAAGGGTCGTCTATTATATGTAAAGATGACGGTTTTGTTTTAATTAGGGTCGTCTATTATATGTAAAGATGACAGTTTTTTTTAAAAAAAGGGTCGTCTATTATATGTAAAGACGACGGTTTTTTTTAAAAAAGGGTCGTCTATTATATGTAAAGATGACGGTTTTTTTTAAAAAAGGGTCGTCTATTATATGTAAAGACGACGGTTTTTTTAAAAAAGGGTCGTCTATTATATGTAAAGATGACGGTTTTTTTTTTAAAAGGGTCGTCTATTATATGTAAAGATGACGGTTTTTTTTAAAAAAGGGTCGTCTATTATATGTAAAGATGACGGTTTCTTTTAAAAAAAACGTCGTCTTTTAAAACACGCTAAAAAAAGGCCGCTTAAGTGAATTCGCACTCGACAAATTTTCAAATTTTCCCCCGTCTTTGAAAACCTTATCTCTCATTAACAAGCGTCGTCTTTTAAAACACGCTAAAAAAAAGGCCGCTTAAGTGAATTCGCGCTCGACAAATTTTCAGATCTTCCCCCGTCTCTGAAAACCTCTTCCTCCTTGAAACCCTCTTGAGCTCTCTAAAACACTCTCATGAAAGGTTTGATTTGAAAGTGACCTAATCTCTCAATATCCTTCTATATTTTGCTAGTGAATTCTGGATTAGTCTCTTTGCGTTTCTGGTATGTTCTTCGTCTCCCTGATTTCAGATTTTCTGTCTCTCTTGATTTGTCTGGTATGTTTACATATTTTTTTTTATTTATGGTTTCTTTTTAGATTTTCTGATTTGGTTCTCAGGAGATGAGGAGGAAGCTTGCAGATTTATAACTTTTTCTTTTGCAGGTTTTCTATGCGAGTCGTATGTTTTTTTGTTGTTCAAAATTTGTTACCTTCTCTTTTCACCATCATTTTCTTTATATATTTTTCCTTTTGCAGGTTCTCGATGGTCTTTTTTATGCTCATTTTACAAGTTTTCTATGGAAATATGGTCCAATGGTAAAATTTCTCTTCCACCTAATTTTATATGTTTATAATCTTAGCTTTTTTTCTCTCTTTGTCATTTTGATTTATTTACAGGGATGATGGAGGAGACTTCAGTTGTGCATCATTTGTCTGTTTGGATGACGAAGGCTTGGATTAGGAGTACGTAGGTCTTGTTAGGAAAAGATTGTACTACTTAATTGGTAGGACTTATGTTTGAATCTTCAAGTTTTATGAAAGAAACTATTTTTGAGTGTATATATTCATTAATAAAGCATTATGGTTGGTTTTCCAGTTAAAATTGTTGTATAGCATCATATGAAATCAAAAAGAACTAAAATGTAGCAGTTTGGGAACTTATTAGACGACGGTTTTCATAATAAATCATGGTCTTTACAGATAATTAACGACGGTTTTTATAAAAAGGGTCGTCTATTATATGTAAAGATGACGGTTTTTTTAAAAAAGGTCGTCCATTATATGTAAAGATGACGGTTTTTTTTTTTAAAATGGTCGTCTATTGTGAAGTAAATATGACGGTTTTTAAAAAAAGGGTCGTCTATTATATGTAAAGATGACGGTTTTCATAAAAAACCGTCATCTTAACCTACAATACACGACGGTTTTCATAAAAAACCGTCATCTTAACCTACAATACACGACGGTTTTATTAAAAACCGTCGTCTTTCCTCCTATAATTAACGATCTTTACCTCCAAACAACGACGATTTTCTTTAAAAACCGTCGTCTTTACAGATAAACAACGACGGTGAAAAGCCGTCGTAATTTGACACCCAAAAAGACGGCGGTCGATTTCTCGTCGGTTGTAAACCATGATACACGACGGTGGATTACCGTCGTCTATTTCGTTTTTTGTAGTAGTGAAAGTTCAGTAATCTCTCATGCTTTTACCTATGCTTTAGTTGTGCTCAAAATGTTGTTATATCTCCATGTCTCCTCTTTCATTCAACCACTACCCTAAGCCTCATTACAACCCTTGTAAAGTCCTTTTGATCCTTGGTATTGTATGGTATTACTGTGGAGAGCTGATTTGATAACGAGCTTATGGGGTTCGAAATTCTTGATTGTGCTCTAAGTGTGAGCACATGTACTTATTTGAGTTGCAGGTGTTGTTTTGATTTGGCATTCACACACTACACTTAAGGATGTCATTGTAAGCTTTGCACACTCTTGATTCATGTGTGGAACTTAGATTGTGATTGTTGTGTTTCTTTGGAACCATATACTATGGTGATTCTTTGAGGATATTGTTTGGAAGGCTAGCTGCTTCTTTCCTGTTTCCAAAGTTGTAGTTTTATTTTGTTTTGCTCGAGGACTAGCAAAATCTAAGTTTGGGGGTATTTGATATGTTCATAATTTCACACATTTGCATGCCTTCTTTACTTGGTGATTTTGTTTAGTTTCTCTTTATTTCGAGTCACTTACCTATGTTTGTGTGTTTTGTAGGTTAAGGCAGCAAGAGATCACATTTGACACAATCCATGCATATTAAGGGCTGATTGTCACAAGAGGAATATAAACTTAAAGACAGACCCAATTTGGGCCACACTCTCCTTGTCAGTCCAGCATCGTGGGTCATCTTACAAGCATCATTTCAGCAACTTACGCAACTCAAATGAGGAGACGTCCTTCATAGAAGTTGTTCATATTGGTGTCTAGTATAACATATCCAAAATTCAGCCCAATTGAACATATCTGGAGTCCTTAGCCCGTCAAACACTGAACCATGCTCAGGAGGATTTTAATATGCAGCTGCCAGCTAATGAGCCTTGTGTTCCACACCTCCCTTGAGCCAAGTGCCTCACCTCAGTTGTACCTGACTTTAGACCAAACATGTTGAGCAAATTAGTGAGTCATTTCTGCATTGGAAGTCTCAAGGAGCAAAACAAGGCATGCTTAATTATGGGGAAACATGTTTGCACAAATCAAGGAACAGTTTCCAGGATTTCTGGTGGGCTGTCTACACCAGCCAAGGGGAGGACGAATTTTGGAAGTCTATAAATAGAGAGTTGCAGCTCATTCACAAGGGGGAGAGAGGAGAGTTAGACACATACATTCACTTCATCCATTATTCTCATACACACATTCAAATTCACCACAAAGTGAGAAGAGAGCTAGCTGCAAAGGAGGGAGAGCTTGGCGCTGTCCTGGGAACTACCTTGCTGCCACCAACTAGTTCTTCTATTCTCTTTATTCTATCTATGTATTTCTTATTTTCTGTATTCATAGTTATGTTTAACTAATCCATTTAGTTAGGGCTTAGGATGAAGCCCTAGTCATGAATATTCAATGTTATGGATGATTTCATAGTTAATTGATTTCCTTGCTTTCATTATCAAGTTGTTAATCTCCAGTTTATTATGTGCTTGATGTATGCTTTCTTAGAGTAGCTAACTAGGATTTTATGCATCTAGCACAGGTTGGGAAGGGGTTTAGATTCACCAATTCTACTCTCCTTTCACAAGCAACACATGAATGGCCTAAGAATCATTCAAGGGGTTAATGACCATAGGTTGACTAGGACAGATACCATGTTCTAGGACTTGTGTGATTATCATATTCTCAGGGAACTTAATGACTCTTGTATGCTTTATTCCAAGTAGATACCATGCTTAGGTTGCATATTAGAGATCACGTGTTGTGTAGATACCATGCACAATTACATGCCTTAGGAGAATCATGCATCCTGCACCTAGATACCATAGGCTTGTATGCGATAATCTATTGTTGATGAAGCTTGAGTCACTTCTATGCATTCAAAACTTGGATAGGAAAACTAGTGGTGGATTCCAAGGCTCTAACACTTCTCAATCATTGTTTCACAACTTGTTGATTGCTGCCATTGTTATTTTCCAGCACTTCCATTTCATTCTCTTGTTTCCATTTCAACAACAAGACCCCCCATTTCGAGTGCGTGTGTGGTGCTAGGATTCTGTCCTAGACCTTGCCATTTGTTAGTTAGTTAGTTAGTTTGTTTTATGTTTTTCCAGCATTCTAAGTAGTTTAACTTGTAACCATGTTACCATTCTCCGTGGGATCGACCTCGTATTTACATAAGCTATACTATAAACGGTTCGTGCACTTGCGAGAATTAAAGTTGCTATTTTTAATAACTCATTTTAGTTGTTAAGAACAGGCCCAACACCACTCCAATTCGGAACAAACTGCCCTTGAACTTGAAGTGTCCAATTTCATACACCTATTGATTTCCGATCGAGCCCAAAACTTGGGCATCATCATAATATGTTGGGAGGAGTCTTGTGGTGAGTATTGAGTGAAATCCAATCACTAGAGCTACGTAATACACCAACCACTCCAATAAGTCACGAACTGCCTTTGAACTTGAATTGTCCAATTTCGTACACCAATTGATTTCCGATCGAGCCCAAAACTTGGACAACATCATAATGTGGTGGGAGGAGTTATTTGATGAGTTTAAGTGAAATCCAATCGCTAGAACTACGGAATACACCAAACACTCCAATAAAGCACGAACAGCCTTTGAACTTGAATTGTCCAATTTCGTACACCTATTGATTTCTGATCGAGCCCAAAACTTGGGCATCATCATAGTATGGTGGGAGGAGTCATGTGGTGTGTTTTGGGTGAAATCCTATCGCTAGAACTATGGAATACATCAACCACTCCAATTCGGAACAAACTGCCTTCGAACTTGAATTGTCCAATTCCGTACACCAATTGATTTCCGATCGAGCCCAAAACTTGGGCATGATCATAGTGTGGTGGGAGGAGTCATGTGGGGAATTCTGGGTGAAATTCAATCGCTAGAACTACGGAATACACCACCCACTCCAATTCGGAACAAACTGCCTTTGAACTTGAAGTGTCCAATTTCGTACACCTATTGATTTCCTATCGAGCCCAAAACTTGGGCATATCATAATATGGAGGGGGGAGCCATGTGGAGTGTTTTGAGTGAAATCCAATCGCTAGAACTATGGAATACTCCAACCACTCCAATTAGGAACAAACTGCCTTTGATCTTAAAGTGTCCAATTTCGTACACCTATTGATTTCCGATCGAGCCCAAAACTTGGGAATCATCATAATATGTTGGGAGGAGTCATTTGGTGAGTTTTGAGTGAAATCCAATCGCTGGAACTACGGAATACACCAACCACTCCAATTCGGAACAAACTGCCTTCGAACTTGAAGTGTCCAATTTCATACAATTATTGATTTCCGACCGAGCCCAAAACTTGGGCATCATCATAATATGGTGGGAGGAGTCATGTGGTGAGTTTTGAGTGAAATCCAATCGCTAGAACTATGGAATACACCAACCACTCCAATTCGTAACAAACTGCCTTTGAACTTGAAGTGTCCAATTTCGTACACCTATTGATTTCCGATCGAGCGCAAAACTTGGGCATCATCATAATATGGTGGGAGGAGTCATTTGGTGAGTTTTGAGTGAAATCCAATCGCTAGAACTACGGAATACACCAAACACTCCAATAAAGCACGAACTGCCGTTGAACTTGAATTGCCCAATTTCGTACACCTATTGATTTCGGATCGACCCCAAAACTTGGGCATCATCATAATATGGTGGGAGAAGTCATTTGATGAGTTTTGGGTGAAATCCAATCGCTAGAACTACGGAAAACACCGAACACTCCAATAAAGCACGAACTGCCTTTGATCTTGAATTGTCAAATTTCGTACACCTATTGATTTCCGATCGAGCCCAAAACTTGGGCATCATCATAATATGGTGGGAGGAGTCATGTGGTGAGTTTTGGGTGAAATCCAATTTCTAAAACTACGGAATACACCAACCACTCCAATTCGGAACAAAAGGCCTTCGAACTTGAAGTGTCCAATTTCGTATCCCTATTGATTTCCGACCGAGCCCAAAACTTGGGCATCATCATAATAAGGTGGAAGGAGTCATGTGGTGAGTTTTGGGTGAAATCCAATTGCTAGAACTACGGAATACATCAACCACTCCAATTCGGAACAAACTGCCTACAAACTTGAAGTGTCCAATTTCGTACACCTATTGATTTCCGATCTAGCCAAAAACTTGGGCATCATCATAATATGGTGGGAGGAGTCATGTGGTGAGTTTTGAGTGAAATCCAATCGCTAGAACTACGGAATACACCAACCACTCCAATTCGGAACAAACTGCCTTTGAACTTGAAGTGTCCAATTTCGAACACCTATTGATTTCCGATTAGGCCAAAAACTTGGGAATCGTCATAATATGTTTGGAGGAGACATTTGGTGAGTTTTGAGTGAAATCCAATCGCTAGAGCTACGGAAGACACCAACCACCCCAATTCGGAACAAACTGCCTTTGAACTCGAAGTGTCCAATTTCGTACACCTATTGATTTCCGAAAGATCCCAAA
Organism: Prunus kanzakura; assembly: GCA_020521455.1. Lineage (NCBI taxonomy): Eukaryota > Viridiplantae > Streptophyta > Magnoliopsida > Rosales > Rosaceae > Prunus > Prunus kanzakura. The sequence continues at coordinate 16,402 of BPUM01000600.1, forward strand.
ACTTGGGCATCGTCATAATATGTTGGGAGGAGTCATTTGAAGAGTTTTGAGCGAAATCCAATCGCTAGAACTACGAAATACACCGAACACTCCAATAAAGCACGAACTGCCTTTGAACTTGAATTGTCCAATTTCGTACACCTATTGATTTCCGATCGAGCCCAAAACTTGGGCATCATCATAATATGGTGGGAGGAGTCATGTAGGTGAGTTTTGAGTGAAATCCAATCGCTAGAACTACGGAATACACCAACCACTCCAATCAAGGCACGAACTGCCTTTGAACTTGAATTGTCCAATTTCGTACACCTATTGATTTCCGATCGAGCCCAAAACTTGGGCATCATCATAAGTATGGTGGGAAGGAGTCATGTGGTGAGTTTTGAGTGAAATCCAATCGCTAGAACTACGGAATACACCAACCACTCCAATTCGGAACAAACTGCCTTTGAACTTGAAGTGTCCAATTTCGTACACCTATTGATTTCCGATCGAGCCCAAAACTTGGGCATCATCATAATATGGTGGGAGGAGTCATTTGGTGAGTTTTGAGTGAAATCCAATTCGCTAGAACTACGGAATACACCAACCACTCCAATAAGGTACTGAACTGCCTTTGAACTTGAATTGTCCAATTTCGTACACCTATTGATTTCCGATCGAGCCCAAAACTTGGGCATCATCATAATATGGTGGCAGGAGTCATGTGGTGAGTTTTGAGTGAAATCCAATCGCTAGAACTACAGAATTACACCAACCACTCCAATAAGGCACGAACTGCCTTTGAACTTGAATTGTCCAATTTCGTACACCTATTGATTTCCGATCGAGCCCAAAACTTGGGCATCATCATAATATGGTGGGACGAGTCATGTGGTGAGTTTTGAGTGAAATCCTATTGCTAGAACTACGGAATACACCGAACCACTCCAATTCGGAACGAACTGCCTTTGAACTTGAATTGTCCAATTTCGTACACCTATTGATTTCCGATCGAGCCCAAAACATTGGGCATCATCATAATATGGTGGGAGGAGTCATTTGGTAAGTTTTGAGTGAAATCCAATCGCTAGAACTACGGAATACACCAACCACTCAAATTCGGAACAAACTGCCTTTGAACTTGAAGTGTCCAATTTCGTACACCTATTGATTTCCGATCGAGCCCAAAACTTGGGCATCATCATAATATGGTGGGAGGAGTCATGTGGTGAGTTTTGAGTGAAATCCAATCGCTAGAACTACTGGAATACACCAACCACATCCAATTCGGAACAAACTGCCTTTGAACTTGAAGTGTCCAATTTCGTACACCTATTGATTTCCGATCGAGCCCAAAACTTGGGCATCATCATAATATGGTGGGAGGAGTCATTTGGTGAGTTTTGAGTGAAATCCAATCGCTAGAACTACGAAATACACCAACCACTCCAATAAGGCACGAACTGCCTTTGAACTTGAATTGTCCAATTTCGTACACCTATTGATTTCCGATCGAGCCCAAAACTTGGGCATCATCATAATATGGTGGGAGGAGTCATTTGGTGAGTTTTGAGTGAAATCCAATCGCTAGAACTACGGAATACACCAACCACTCCAATTCGGCAGAACTGCCTTTGAACTTGAAGTGTCCAATTGCGTACACCTATTGATTTCCGATCGAGCCCAAAACTTGGGCATTATCATAACATGTTGGGAGGAGTCATTTGGTGAGTTTTGACGTGAATCCAATCGCTAGAACTACGAAATACACCATCCACTCCAATAAGGCACGAACTGCCTTTGAACTTGAAGTGTCCAATTTCGTACACCTATTGATTTCAGATCGAGCCCAAAACTTGGGCATCATCATAATATGGTGGGAGGAGTCATGTGCTGAGTTTTGAGTGAAATCCAATCGCTAGAACTACGGAATACACCAACCACTCCAATACGCACGAACTGCCTTTGAACTTGAATTGTCCAATTTCGTACACCTATTGATTTCCGATCGAGCCCAAAACTTGGGCATCATCATATATGTTGGGAGGAGTCATTTGCTGAGTTTTGAGTGAAATCCAATCACTAGAACTACGGAATACACCAACCACTACAATTCGGAACAAATTGCCTTTGAACTTGAAGTGTCCAATTTCGTACACCTATTGATTTCCGATCGAGCCCAAAACTTGGGCATCATCATAATATGGTCGGGAGGAGTCATTTGGTGAGTTTTGAGTGAAATCCAATCGCTAGAACTACGGAATACACCTAACCACTCCAATTCGGAACAAACTGCCTTTGAACTTGAAGTGTCCAATTTCGTACACCTATTGATTTCCGATCGAGCCCAAAACTTGGGCATCAGTCATAATATGGTGGGAGGAGTCATTTGGTGAGTTTTGAGTGAAATCCAATCGCTAGAACTACGGAATACACCAACCACTCATAATTCGGAACAAACTGCCTTTGAACTTGAATTGTCCAATTTCAGTACACCTATTGATTTCCGATCGAGCCCAAAACTTGGGCATCATCATAATATGGTGGGAGGATTCATATGGTGAGTTTTGAGTGAAATCCAATCGCTAGAACTACGGAATACACCAACCACTCCAATTCGGAACAAACTGCCTTTGAACTTGAATGTGTCCAATTTCGTACACCTATTGATTTCCGATCGAGCCCAAAACTTGGGCATCATCATAATATGGTGGGAGGAGTCATTTGGTGAGTTTTGAGTGAAATCCAATCGCTAGAACTACGGAATACACCAACCACTCCAATTCGGAACAAACTGCCTTTGAACTTGAAGTGTCCAATTTCGTACACCTATTGATTTCCGATCGAGCCCAAAACTTGGGCATCATCATAATATGGTGGGAGGAGTCATTCGGTGAGTTTTGAGTGAAATCCAATCGCTAGAACTACGGAATACACCAACCACTCCAATTCGGAACAAACTGCCTTTGAACTTGAAGTGTCCAATTTCGTACACCTATTGATTTCCGATCGAGCCCAAAACTTGGGCATCATCATAATATGGTGGGAGGAGTCATGTGGTGAGTTTTGAGTGAAATCCAATCGCTAGAACTACGGAATACACCAACCACTACAATTCGGAACAAATCGCCGTTCAACTTGAAGTGTACAATTTCGTACACCTACTTGATTTCCGATCGAGCCCAAAACTTGGGCATCATCATAATATGGTGGGAGGAGTCATGTGGAGAGTTTTGAGTGAAATCCAATCGCTAGAACTACGCAATACGCCAACCACTCCAATTCGGAACAAATTGCCTTTGAACTTGAAGTGTCCAATTTCGTACACCAATTGATTTCCGATCGAGCCCAAAACTTGGGCATCATCATAATATGGTGGGAGTAGTCATGTGGTGAGATTTGAGGCAAAATCCAATCGATAGAACTACGGAATACACCAACCACTACAATTCGGAACAAATTGCCTTTGAACTTGAAGTGTCCAATTTCGTACACCTATTGATTTCCGATCGAGCCCAAAACTTGGGCATCGTCATAATATGGTGGGAGGAGTCATGTGGTGAGTTTTCAGTGAAATCCAATCGCTAGAACTACGGAATACACCAACTACTCCAATTCGGAACAAACTGCCTTTGAACTTGAAGTGTCCAATTTCGTACACCTATTGATTTCCGATCGAGCCCAAAACTTGGGCATCATCATAATATGTTGGGAGGAGTCATGTGATGAGTTTTGAGTGAAATCCAATCGCTAGAACTACGGAATACACGAACCACTCCAATTCGGAACAAACTGCCTTTGAACTTGAATTGTCCAATTTCGTACACCTATTGATTTCCGATCGAGCCCAAAACTTGGGCATCATCATAATATGGTGGGAGGAGTCATGTGGTGAGTTTTGAGTGAAATCCAATCGCTAGAACTACGGAATACACCAACCACTCCAATTCGGAACAAACTGCCTTTGAACTTGAAGTGTCCAATTTCGTACACCTATTGATTTCCGATCGAGCCCAAAACTTGGGACATCATCATAATATGTTGGGAGGAGTCATTTGGTGAGTCTTGAGTGAAATCCAATCGCTAGAACTACGAAATACACCAACCACTCCAATTAAGGCACGAACTGCCTTTGAACTTGAATTGTCCAATTTCGTACACCTATTGATTTCCGATCGAGCCCAAAACTTGGGCATCATCATAATATGGTGGGAGGAGTCATGTGGTGAGTTTTGAGTGAAATCCAATCGCTAGAACTACGGAATACACCAACCACTCCAATTCGGAACAAACTGCCTTTGAACTTGAAGTGTCCAATTTCGTACACCTATTGATTTCCGATCGAGCCCAAAACTTGGGCATCATCATAATATGGTGGGAGGAGTCATTTGGTGAGTTTTGAGTGAAATCCAATCGCTAGAACTACGGAATACACCAACCACTCCAATTCGGAACAAACTGCCTTTGAACTTGAAGTGTCCAATTTCGTACACCTATTGATTTCCGATCGAGCCCAAAACTTGGGCATCATCATAATATGTTGGGAGGAGTCATTTGGTGAGTTTTGAGTGAAATCCAATCGCTAGAACTACGGAATACACCAACCACTCCAATAAGGCACGAACTGCCTTTGAACTTGAATTGTCCAATTTCGTACACCTATTGATTTCCGATCGAGCCCAAAACTTGGGCATCATCATAATATGTTGGGAGGAGTCATTTGGTGAGTTTTGAGTGAAATCCAATCGCTAGAACTATGAAATACACCAACCACTCCAATAAGGCACGAACTGCCTTTGAACTTGAATTGTCCAATTTCGTACACCTATTGATTTCCGATCGAGCCCAAAACTTGGGCATCATCATAATATGGTGGGAGGAGTCATTTGGTGAGTTTTGAGTGAAATCCAATCGCTAGAACTACGGAATACACCAACCACTCCAATAAGGCACGAACTGCCTTTGAACTTGAATTGTCCAATTTCGTACACCTATTGATTTCCGATCGAGCCCAAAACTTGGGCATCATCATAATATGGTGGGAGGAGTCATGTGGGGAGTTTTGAGTGAAATCCAATCGCTAGAACTACGGAATACACCAACCACTCCAATTCGGAACAACTTGCCTTTGAACTTGTAGTGTCCAATTTCAGTACATCCTATTGATTTCCGATCGAGCCCAAAATCTTGGGCATCATCATAATATGGTGGGAGGAGTCAATGTGGAGAGTTTTGAGTGAAATCCAATCGCTAGAACTACGGAATACACCAACCACTCCGATTCGGAACAAACTGCCTTTGAACTTGAAGTGTCCAATTTAGTACACCTATTGATTTCCTATCGATCCGAAAGCTTGGGCATCATCATAATATGTTGGGAGGAGTCATTTGGTGAGTTTTGAGTGAAATCCAATCGCTAGAACTACGGAATACACCAACCACTCCAATTCGGAACAAATTGCCTTTGAACTTGAAGTGTCCAATTTCGTACACCTATTGATTTCCGATCGAGCCCAAAACTTGGGCATCATCATAATATGGTGGGAGGAGTCATTTGGTGAGTTTTGAGTGAAATCAAATCCCTAGAACTACGGAATACACCAACCAGTCCAATTCGGAACAAACTGCCTTTGAACTTGAAGTGTCCAATTTCGTACTCCTATTGATTTCCGATCGAACCCAAAACTTGGGCATCGTCATAATTTGTTGGGAGGAGTCATTTGGTGAGTTTTGAGTGAAATCCAATCCCTAGAACTATGAAATACACCAACCACTCCAATAAGGCACGAACTGCCTTTGAACTTGAATTGTCCAATTTCGTACACCTATTGATTTCCGATCGAGCCCAAAACTTGGGCATCGTCATAATATGGTGGGAGGAGTCACGTGGAGAGTTTTGGGTGATATCCAGTCGCTAGAACTACGGAATACACCAACCACCCCAATTCCGAACAAACTGGCATTGAACTTGAAGTGTCCAATTTCGTACACCTATTGATTTCCGATGAGGCCCAAAACTTGGGAATCGTCATAATATGTTTGGAGGAGTCTTTTGGTGAGTTTTGAGTGAAATCCAATTGCTAGAACTAAGAAATGTACCAACCACTCCAACAAGGCACGAACTGCCTTTGAACTTTAATTGTCCAATTTCGTACACCTATTGATTTCCGATCGGGCCCAAAACTTGGGAATCATCATAATATGTTGGGAGGAGTCATTTGGTGAGTTTTCAGTGAAATCCAATCGCTAGAACTAAGAAATGTACCAACAACTCCAACAAGGCACGAACTGCCTTTAAACTTGAATTGTCCAATTTCGGACACCTATTGATATCCGATCGGGCCCAAAACTTGGGAATCATCATAATATGTTGGGAGGAGTCATGTGGTGAGTTTTGAGTGAAATCCATTCGCTAGAACTACGGAATACACAACCACTCCAATAAGGCACAAACTACCCTTGAACTTGAATTGTCCAATTTCGTACACCTATTGATATCCGATCGAGCGCAAAACTTGGGCATCATCATAATATGGTGGGAGTAGTCATTTGGTGAGTTTTGAGTGAAATCCAATCGCTAGAACTACGGAATACACCAACCAATCCAATTCGGAACAAACTGCCTTTGAACTTGAAGTGTCCAATTTCGTACACCTATTGATTTCCGATCGAGCCCAAAACTTGGGCAACATCATAATATGGTGAGAGGAGTCATTTGGTGAGTTTTGAGTGAAATCCAACCACTAGAACTACGGAATACACCAACCACTCCAATAAGGCACGAACTGCCTTTGAACTTCAATTGTCCAATTTCGTACACCTATTGATTTCCGATTGAGCCCAAAATTTGGGCATCATCATAATATGGTGGGAGGATTCATGTGGCTTTTGAGTGAAATCCAATCGCTAGAACTACGAAATACACCAACCACTCCAATTCGGAACAAACTGCCTTTGAACTTGAAGTGTCCAATTTCTTACACCTATTGATTTCCGATCGAGCCCAAAACTTGGGGACCATCATAATATTGTGGGAGGAGTCATTTGGTGAGTTTTGAGTGAAATTCAACCGCTAGAACTACAGAATACACCAACCACTGCAATAAGGCACGAACTGCCTTTCAAATTGAATTGTCCAATTTCGTACACCTATTGATTTCCGATCGAGCCCAAAACTTGGGCATCATCATAATATGGTGGGAGGATTCATGTGGCTTTTGAGTGAAATCCAATCGCTCGAACTACGGAATACACCAACCACTCCAATTCGGAACAAACTGCCTTTGAACTTGAAGTGTCCAATTTCTTACACCTATTGATTTCCGATCGAGCCCAAAACTTGGGCATCATAATTTGGTGGGAGGAGTCATGTGGACGGTTTTGAGTGAACTCCGATCACTAGAACTATGGAATACACCAACCACTCCAATTCGGAACAAACTGCCTCTAAACTTGATGTGTCCAATTTCGTACACCTATTGATTTCCGATCGAGCCCAAAACTTGGGCATCATCATAATATGGTGGGAAGATTCATGTGGCTTTTGAGTGAAATCCAATCGCTCGAACTACGGAATACACCAACCACTCCAATTCGGAACAAACTGCCTTTGAACTAGAAGTGTCCAATTTCGTACACCTATTGATTTCCGATCGAGCCCAAAACTTGGGCATCATCATAATATGTTGGGAGGAGTCATTTGTTGAGTTTTGAGTGAAATCCAATCGCTAGAACTACGGAATACACCAACCACTCCAATACGGCATGAACTGCCTTTGAACTTGAAGTGTCCAATTTCGTACACCTATTGATTTCCGATCGAGCCCAAAACTTGGGCATCATCATAATATGTTGGGAGGAGTCATTTGGTGAGTTTTGAGTGAAATCCAATCGCTAGAACTACGGAATACACCAACCACTCCAATACGGCAAGAACTGCCTTTGAACTTGAAGTGTCCAATTTCGTACACCTATTTATTTCCGATCGAGCCCAAAACTTGGGCATCATCATAATATGTTATGTGGAGTCATTTGGTCTGTTTTGAGTGAAATCCAATCTCTAGAACTACGAAATGCACCAACCACTCCAATACAGCATGAACTGCCTTTGAACTTGAATTGTCCAATTTCGTACACCTATTGATTTCCGATCGTGCCCAAAACTTGGGCATCATCATAATATGGTGGGAGGAGTCATTTGGTAAGTTTTGGGTGAAATCCAATCGGCTAGAACTACGGAATACACCAACCACTCCAATAAGGCACGAACTGCCTTTGAACTTGAATTGTCCAATTTCGTACACCTATTGATTTCCGATCAGAGCCCAAAACTTGGGCATCATCATAATACGGTGGGAGGAGTCATGTGGTGAGTTTTGAGTGAAATCCAATCGCTAGAACTACGGAATACACCAACCACTCCAATTCGGAACAAACTACCTTTGAACTTGAAGTGTCCAATTTCGTACACCTATTGATTTCCGATCGAGCCCAAAACTTGGGCAATCATCATAATATGGTGGGAGGAGTCATGTGGTGAGTTTTGAGCTGAAATCCAATCGCTAGAAGCTACGGAATACACCAACTACTCCAATTCGGAACAAACTGCCTTTGAACTTGAATGTGTCCAATTTCGTACACCTATTTATTTCTGATCGAGCCCAAAACTTGGGCATCATCATAATATGTTGGGAGGAGTCATTGGGTGAGTTTTGAGTGAAATCCAATCGCTAGAACTACGAAATACACCAACCACTCCAATTCAGAACAAACTGCCTTCGAACTTGAAGTGTCCAATTTCATACACCTATTGATTTCCGATAGAGCCCAAAACTTGGGTATCATCATAAAACGGTGCGAGGAGTCATGTGGAGAGTTTCGTGTGAAATCCAATCGCTAGAACTACGGAATACACCAACCACTCCAATTCGGAACAAACTGTCTTTGAACTTGAAGTGTCCAATTTCGTACACCTATTGATTTCCGATCGAGCCCAAAACTTGGGCATCATTATAATATGGTGGGAGGAGTCGTTTGATGAGTTTTGAGTGAAATCCAATCGCTAGAACTACAGAATACACCAAACACACCAATAAAGCGCGAACTGCCGTTGTACTTCAATTGTCCAATTTCGTACACCTATTGATTTCCGATCGAGCCCAAAACTTGGGCATCATCATAATATGGTGGGAGGAGTCTTGTGGAGAGTTTTGAGGGAAATCCAATCAGTAGAACTACGGAATCCACCAACCACTCCAATTCGAATCAAACTGCCTTTGAACTTGAAGTGTCCAATTTCTTAAACCTATTGATTTCCGATCGAGCCCAAAACTTGGGAATCATCATAATATGGTGGGAGGAGTCATTTGGTGAGTTTTGAGTGAAATCCAATCGCTAGAACTACGGAATTCACCAACCACTCCAATTCGGAACAAACTGCCTTTGAACTTGAAGTGGCCAATTTCATACACGTATTGATTTCCGATCGAGCCCGAAACTTGGGAATCATCATAATAAGTTGGGAGGAGTCATGTGGGGAATTTTGAGTGAAATCCAATTGCTAGAACTACGAAATACACCAACCACTCCAATAAGGCACAAACTGCCTTTGAACTTGAATTGTCCAATTTCATACGCCGATTAATTTCCGATCGAGGCCCAAAGCTTGGGAATCATCATAATATGTTGGGAGGAGTCATTTGGTGAGTTTTGAGTGAAATCCAATCACTTGAACTATGAAACGTACCAACCACTCCAATCAGGCACGAACTGCCTTTGAACGTGAATTGTCCAATTTCGTACACCTATTGATTTCCGATCGATCCCAAAACTTGGGCAATCATCATAATATGGTGGGAGGAGTCATTTGATGAGTTTTGAGTGAAATCCACAAGCTAGAACTACGAAATACACCAAACACTCCAATAAAGCTCGAACTGCCTTTGAACTTGAATTGTCCAATTTCGTACACCTATTGATTTCCGATCGAGCCTAAAACTTGGGCATCATCATATTATGGTGGGAGGTGTCATGTGGTGAGTTTTGAGTGAAATCCAATATCTTGAACTATGAAATGTACCAACCACTCGAATAAGGCACGAACTGCCTTCGAACGTGAATTGTCCAATTTCGTACACCTAGTGATTTCCGATCGAGCCCAAAACTTGGGTAACATCATAATATGGTGGGAGGAGTCATGCGGTGAGTTTTGAGTGAAATCCAATCGCTAGAACTGCAGAATACACCAACCACTCCAATTAGGAAAAAACTGCCTTTGAACTTGATGTGTCCAATTTCGTACACCTATTGATTTCCGATCGAGCCCAAAACTTGGGACATCATCATAATATGGTGGGAGGAGTCATGTGGAGAGTTTTGGGTGAAATCCAAGTCGCTAGAACTACGGAATACACCAACCACTCCAATTCGGAACAAACTGCCTTTGAACTTGAAGTGTCCAATTTCGTACACCTATTGATTTCCGATCGAGCCCAAAACTTTGGAATCATCATAATATGTTGGGAGGACTCATGTGGTGAGTTTTGAGTGAAATCCAATTGCTAGAACTACGAAATACACCAACAACTCCAATTCGGAACAAACTGCCTTTGAACTTGAAGTGTCCAATTTCGTACACCTATAGATTTCCGATCGAGCCCAAAACTTGGTCATCATCCCAATATGTTGGGAGGAGTCATGTGGTGAGTTTTGAGTGAAATCCAATCGCTAGAACTACGGAATACACCAACCAATCCAATTCGGAACAAATTGCCTTTGAACTTGAAGTGTCCAATTTCGTACACCTATTGATTTCCGATCGAGCCCAAAACTTGGGCATCATCACAATATGGTGGGAGGAGTCATGTGGAGAGTTTTGAGTGAAATCCAATTGCTAGAACTACGGAATACACCAACCAGTCCAATAAGGCATGAACTGCCTTTGAACTTGAATTGTCCAATTTCGTACACCTATTGATTTCCGATCGAGCCCAAAACTTGGGCATCATCATAATCTGGTGGGAGGAGTCATTTGATGAGTTTTGAGTGAAATCCAATCACTACAACTAACGGAATACACCAAACCACTACGATTCGGAACAAACTGCCTTTCGAACTTGAAGTGTCCAATTTCGTACACCTATTGATTTCCGATCGAGCCCAAAACTTGGGCATCATCATAATATGGTGGGAGGAGTCATTTGGTGAGTTTTGAGTGAAATCCAATCGCTAGAACTACGAATACACCAACCACTCCAATTAGGCACGAACTGCCTTTGAACTTGAATTGTCCAATTTCGTACACCTATTGATTTCCGATCGAGCCCAAAACTTGGGCATCATCATAATATGGTGGGAGGAGTCATTTGATGAGTTTTGAGTGAAATCCAATCGCTAGAACTACGAAATACACCAACCACTCCAATTCGGAACAAACTACCTTTGAACTTGAAGTGTCCAATTTCGTACACCTATTGATTTCCGATCAGAGCCCAAAGCTTGGGCATCATCATAATATGGTGGGAGGAGTCATGTGGTGAGTTTTGAGTGAAATCCAATCGCTAGAACTACGAAATACACCAACCACTCCAATTCGGAACAAACTGCCTTTGAACTTGAATTGTCCAATTTCGTACACCTATTGATTTCCGATCTAGCCCAAAACTTGGGCATCATCATAATATGGTGGGAGGAGTCATGTGACTGAGTTTTGAGTGAAATCCAATCGCTAGAACTATGGAATACACCAACCACTCCAATTCGGAAGAACATGCCTTTGAACTTGAAGTGTCCAATTTCGTACACCTATTGATTTCCGATTGAGCCCGAAAACTTGGGCATCAGTCATAATATGGTGGGAGGAGTCATGTGGTGAGTTTTGAGCTGAAATCCAATCGCTAGAACTACGGAATACACCAACCACTCCAATATGGCACGACATGCCTTTGAACTTGAATTGTCCAATTTCGTACACCTATTGATTTCCGATCGAGCCCAAAGCTTGGGCATCATCATAATATGGTGGGAGGGACTATGTGGTGAGTTTTGAGTGATAATCCAATTCGCTAGAACTACGAAATACACCAACCACTCCAATTCGGAACAAACTGCCCTTGAACTTGAATTGTCCAATTTCTTACACCTATTGATTTCCGATCGAGCCCAAAACTTTGGCATCATCATAATATGGTGGGAGGAGTCATGTGGTGAGTTTTGACTGAAATCCAATCGCTAGAACTACGGAATAGACCAACCACTCCAATTCGGAACAAACTGCCTTTGAACTTGAAGGGTCCAATTTCGTACACCTATTGATTTCCGATCGAGCCCAAAACTTGGGCATCATCATAATATGTTGGGAGGAGTCATTTGGTGAGTTTTGAGTGAAACCCAATCGCTAGAACTACGAAATACACCAACCACTCCAATATGGCACGAACTGCCTTTGAACTTGAATTGTCCAATTTCGTACACCTATTGATTTCCGATCGAGCCCAAAATTTGGACTTCATCATAATATGGTGGGAGGAGTCATGAGGTGAGTTTTGAGTGAAACCCAATCGCAAGAACTATGTAAGACAACAACCACCCCAATTCGGAACAAGCTGCCTTAGAACTTGAAGTTCCCAATTTCGTACACCTATTGATTTCCGATTGAGCCCAAAACTTGGGCAGCATCATAATATATTGGGAGGAGTCATTTGGTGAGTTTTGAGTGAAATCCAATCACAAGAACTATGAAATACCCCAAATATTCCAATAAGGCACAAACTGCCTTTGAACTTGAAG
>BPUM01000601.1:0-24187 GCA_020521455.1 Prunus kanzakura
GCTCCTCCAACCAGACAAAATGGAAAGTCGGAAACAAAGTGGCATTTTCTAAAGAGGAAAGTAATGAAGAAAGCTCCTCAATTTCAGGCGAGCTTTCTTCTTTACCTTTTTCCATAACATCTCAATTGCTACAAGTAATCTTTCATGCAGAGTGCATATGTTCTTGTACAACAAACTAATCATATAAGAACAGGGAAGGAAAATAAAATCAAGTCTACGTCTTTAACTCAGGAAAACACCACGTCTTTAACTCAGGCAAACAGCAAGCTACTAGAGTAACATACCAATTGAAGAACCATGGAAATGCTCATATGTAGGTGCTCCCAGGTTGAAAGATTATCTCCTGTCCAAGTTGCAGCATACCTTTGGCTACCAATAAATCCAGCTCTGGTGAGAACAAAAGGACGATTTTTTTCACTACCCAGCTTCATGCCTTCAAAAGTTGATCTTGCCATCAGCATGCCATAGACCTAACAGGCAGCAAAGTCAACAAATTGAAGTTCACAAGTTTCGCATTGTATCAGTGATACATACAACAATCAAACAAAATGGCATTCACAAACCAGTAAGGCAGTCAAGTTCCTGCTAATATGCCATAGACAAAAGATGCTTACAAGATTGGAACCTAAACTAACTGTTAAAAGCAAGTAAAACGAATAGAAGAGCAGCAAGGTTGAGTAAATTATACATTGTGATAGTGTGAGTGAACTTGACAACCTCCAAGTTCATCATCCCCCTTGTGAATATTGCTCTCAGGCATCGTTTTTGTGAGAGTCTGAAAAAGGAAAAAGAATAAGATCAACACTGACAAAAAATTTGCAAGCACCAATAAACTATTATCGAACTACCTTAAAAACAGCCGGTTCATTCATATCATTCCATATTCCATCAACACCATTTACAGTGAAATCTTTCACTAAATTGGACCACCAAGATCGAACTTTGCCTGTGTAAAGTCTGGAAAAACACAAGGCCCGGGCCACACCTCGCCTGGAAATGGAGAGAAAATTTTAACACAGTAACATACTATGTTTGACTTTTGGTACCATTACATAGAGGAAATGTACCAACAAATGGTCTTCCTTCTGCTTTTGAAATCCAGACATCATTTTTAGAACCACTATCATACACAAAATAACCATCTTCCTGTTTTATCCCTGGGTCAAGCATCCAGATTGCTTTGAAACCATTTTGGTTTAGACCCTTCACCAAAGATTTCGGATCTGGAAAGCGCTCCTGAAAGATATCAGAATAGAATTTATTTATTAGGAATGATACCCAATATCCTTTGGTGTTTATAGAAACAGAACAATTCTTTCATCACCAAATTCCTTTGTAACCATTGTGTTTATAGGAACACAACAATTTTATAAAGAAATGGAACAGCAAAACCGATAGAGGGAACCGTAAGAGAATACCAAATAGGCTAAGAAACAGATACCTCCCATTCTACAATCCCATAGATAATAGGAAACAGTCACCGACAATCTAACATTGACTCGTAAGAAATTTACTGCCTAAAGTTCTGGTGTTCCTTTCCCTCCAAACCACGCAAAAATTGGCCAACTGTTTAGTTTTATTCTAGAATGAGGGGGCGCCATTGCAATTTCCTAGCCTCATTCAATAAAAAAAAATTAAAATGCATAGGTGTAGGACAAAGCACAATCTTGTGCTTCGTCAATTGAGCCAACAATGCCTACATCACTGTATATCAGTGCATAATGAATAGCAAAATAGGGCTTGTACCTGACCCTATTACTCTGTCCCAGAAAAACCACATTCAAGTTTCCTTTGGATCTCTTTGCCCTAGAACTCATTTATCGACCTTCCAAATTTGATCCTATTACTTTCTCCCAATGGTAATTCATTGCATAGCATTCAAAGATTGAAGTCAACATCAAAAGATTAATTATGACATATTTCTAAAGATGGACTCAAAAACTTAAGTTCAGCCAATATACATGGTAAAAGATGTGGTTGTGTATCTTCTATTCTGTTTTTTTCTTTTATTGCAGGGTATCCATTTCTGGTGTGGTTTGTACTACTACAAGTACACAACATCCGGTTACGCTAATGTTTACACCAGTTGTGGGTCTCACAAGCCAATAAAATACTGTCTCTCAGGCTCTGGAAGTAAAATAAAATGAGGCTACTCACACCGCAACTCAAGCTAGAACGTAAAAGTCAAAGATACCCAGCATGGAGTAAAATTCCACAAATGGACGTCATAAGTGGGGCTTAGTTAAAATATCACCAAGCCAATCAGAAGACTTGATATGAGGAGTGTAAATACGTTTTGCATAAAAAAAAACACAAATAAAATGACAATCTACTTCAAAGTGCTTCGTATGCTCATGGAAGACTGGATTACAATAAACGGAAACAGAAACCTGATTCACAATACATCTGCATCAATAGCACCACTTAAATACCCATGTCTTGAAGAAGAGAGCAAACCTAGAACATCTTTGTTGTTTTATGTTCTCTAGACATATATTTAGCCTAACCACTCGAAGGAACAGCCACACAACACCTTTTACTCTCTTGAAAGTAAATCTCTATAAAAAATTTGGAGAATAACTTTCAACCCTAAACATGTATAAAATGTCTCAATAACATATACAAGATTCTCAAACTTCAATTCACCCCTGAAATAAGTAAATGGTTTCATTGATGAACTGAAGATGGGGAACCAGAACCAATGGATTCTCATCCATTAAGAACATTTAGGGGAAAACATACCTTGTCAAAAGTGAAACAACGAAAACCATCCATGTAATCAATATCCATCCATACGACATCACAAGGTATACCCTTCTCTCGAAATGTTCCTGTAATCTGCAAGTGTAAGCTGGTCAATGATCATGGCAACAGATCGTATAACGCTTTAGAAATTTGTACTGTCTATAAAGTGGCAAGGAATTTACAGAACTAAGATGTACTGTCTAGTTCCAAGTACTATATTATTTGATTGACAAGCTCATTCTTATGTTATAGCATAGTATTTGAATATGTATTTGACCAAACAGATAAGCGAACAAGAGAAACTGAGAACAAACAAGCATGCATGAGAGACAGAGACAGAGACAGAGAGACAGAGAGACAGAGACAGGGAGAGAAGCTTTAACTTGAGATAATTATCAAATACTTACCTCTTGAACTTTCTTATCAGAGTCATAGCTCCAACGGCATTGATGATAGCCTAACGACCACTTTGGGGGCATAAATACAGTCCCTGGTGAGGAAATCATAAACAACAAAAACAGATACTAAAACAATAAATTAAGAATGATGGAGAAGGAACCGCATTATATATTATGGACTGCGCTGACTAGTAAGCAACATACATCTGCAAGTGCCACTATATGCAAAGAAACATATAGCATGTGTAATATCTACCTTTTTTGAATTCAAAAGTCTGTAGTTATTCTAATTCATAAGAAATCACATAACACATAACTTCTTTCATACTGGATACCTGTCTTCTCGTCAAAATCCTTAAATCGAATTCATCAATTATAATCAAATTTAGTATTTATTTTCATTTATCTTATGTTACATGTATATTAGATGTCACATTTTAGTTATGAATGTTAAAACAAGGTATTAAATATTGACTCAAATACCAGGGTCTAAAAATACAACAATGACAAGGAAATGTCGACATAATACCAATATTGAGTTCAATTATATGGGCAATTGAACAAAATGTACTAAAAGAAAATATCTAGCTGTCACAATAAAACATTTGAAGGACATACCATAAGAGCATATGCTAAATGGTTTAGGAAATTACCAATTGCATGGGATAGAGATGTTAAAACAGCCTGGGGTGAGGGAAATGGACCAAATGTAATGACAGGATAAGAGGATGGAGCAATGAACTGTATCATCGATTCTTTCCTCATATCAATCTGCTCATGAGCAAAAAAGTGAACCAAAAAGTAGGTTAATAAATTAAAAGAAAAATATATAAAAACATTAACTTTCACATACAACAGAAGGTCAGAGATCCAGATGGCATGGCACCTCACAGCGTCGTGTTGTATCAGCGAGAATTCCCAATGCCTCTCCAGTTGGAAGAACAGCTAGAACCCAAGGATGTGACTGGTACAATGATGTAGTTCCAGAACCATAACCCCATGCATCCGTGTTCCAAGTAAAAACCTAAATCAAGCAGAAATACCAAACATTTAGAGGGGAGGGATATCTTTCATGGATAGTTCATCAAAAGATGACTCACTCTTTTCCCTGTCCGCTCAAGTTGCCCACTAACTTCCCCAGTTCCATAGAGAGAGGTCCCGACAGGAAGCTAGACCAAAAGCAATTCTATCACGTTAATTTAAGGTATAGAAACTATCACGATGAAAAGACAATATAGTTGATAAGAAAGAGACAAAAAGAAATAGATAATACAAGGAGCACCAAATTCAATTTGAAAATCTATTGCTGACCTCGAGTTTAACAATCTGCTGCCCCAATAGACATTCGAAATTTGGGATATAAGAAGGTATCTTGTGACTCATAATTGGTGTGTCCCTATCCTTGCTATTAATAAAAGAGATACTAGGATATGCTGCATTTCTATCATTTGCAGAACAATCAAATCGGAATACGCCATCCTCAATGATAGGCTCAAAAGTCATAGATCCTGAGGTGACATCTGTAGCAACTGCCTTTCCTTCATAATCAGCCATTTTAGAGATCAAACTTTCAGTAACCAACCTTTCAGCAGATCTCTTCTTTCTGCATGCCAAAATAACCATAGTAAATTTTGCAGTAATGAACTTCTTATCAGACCTCTTCTAGCACAAAAACTAATATCGTAAGGGAATATGCATTTTGAATCTAACATTTCACTCCAGATCACTATTAAAAATGTGTAAGAAGATTATAGAGTCGTCTGAAAAATATAAACAGAGAAAATTTACAGTGTGTTTGTATCATATGAGCTATTACAACTCAATTATCACATCATTAGTGAGGTTTTTTCTCCATGCAAACAGAAGGAAATGTCAATATAGAATTTCAAAAAAAAGAAAAAAAAACAAAGAGTATAAATAGAGTTTTATAGACCAAACATCAGTAATGGGCTAGACAACTTGAAGTACTCCTCTACAAAGTTCCATAGCAATTAGAAAGGGTTGGACCTGGACTTTCCCCCTTTTCTTTCCTTTTCCTTTCATAAGTTCAAAACTAAGACTTCCCTATTTGGTAGAATGGAGATGCTACCTGGCTCCTAACACCCATGCCTGATATTTACTATTTACTTTCGGTTGAAATGGTGAAGTTATACAAAATCTTTAACTGAATATTATGTCAAACTACATATTCATGGTTAGCGTCCCAACAGAAAAAATTACATCTCTCGAATGCTTATACGTATGTGCAAGGAAAAAATTACCGTCAAAAAGTAAATATTATAAATTAGCAACGACCAAATGAATGGTGCATTTCCACATATAATTGTTCATTTTGCAAACCTTGAATATACAAATATATTACTACCAAACAGGAAGAAAAATTAAATTATTATAAAAAATAAAAAAAAATGACTTGCTACATACACATCACAGCAGTGTTTGGTTGCTAGAATGAACATGGGAAGTATTGTGGATAGAAATCAAAATAAGAATTGAATGTGAAGAGAGTTAAAAGGGTTAAGTATGAAGAATATAAAATTAGTAAGGAATGCATCACAAAACAAAACAAAATGAAACAAAACAGAACAGGCAATGACTTCAAAGAGCTGTTGTAAAATCATAAACTTGATAAAAATTAGTGCACTTTTTTTAGAATTCTTATCCCAACAAGGCAGAGGGGCACCATTGTCACAATTTGTTGCTTAAAAACACACCCCCAAAAAAAAACACAAATCAGGCAAGAATACGTACAAACCTGATCGATCCAAATTGAGGACCAGTCTTCTTCCTCCACCTCACCCCTGAAAAGAGGCTTGCATGAACTACACTGTTGCCGTTGGTACCAGATAAAGGAAGACGATGAAGATACCCTAGCGCGAGTTTCGACGATCCCCCACCTACTCTGCCACTCAATGCTACCACTTCTGCCATTGGTGTTTTGGACCTATATAATATATTTCTCTTATTAATTATTTTGTTGTTATTATTTTACTGTGATTAAACTTATTTTATTTCATCAAATAAAATTTAAAATTTACTTCTGAAAATCATCTCAAGTCCTTCCCGTGAATCCAACATCTTCCGAAACTAAACTTCAACAAAAATTAAATTGAATATGAAAAAACAGAGGAATCTATTAGCTCATTCGTCGTTTTCTAGTGGAAACTGGGAAGTATTGGAGAGCTGACACGTAGGGGATTGTATCTTGTAAGCTATCAATTATGAACTATGACTCATTTCCTTTTGTTTCATGGGAATGTTAGAAATAGAAAGAGAAATGGCCAAATAGTTTTATTTTTCTAGCTATCAATTATGCATTGTAGAATTTTCGTTAATCATGTAGTTTTGTGTCAGTAGGAAACACGTCATGTTATAGTGTACAATTGTTAAAAGAAAAAAAGAAGAATTGATTATTGTGGTAAAGAATGTTGTGGAGCCCACTAACTATTTATTTGAAGACTTGTTGTACGAGTGGGTAAAAGTGATGATGAAGGTGTTGTAGAAGTGGAGTGCACATATCGGAAGAAATAATTGTACACCCACGGAAAGCCAAGAGGCTTTGCCTATAAATGGACTTCCTCCCTTCATTGTAATGAGACACACCATCAGAGAAGAAAAATGAGAGCCCAAGTAGAGAGCAAGGAAGATAGAAAGAAGAGTGAGAGGAGAGAAACAATAGCAAAAAGAAATTCTCCAAAAGAGAAATATCAGTGAGTTAGAGATATTGTAGCCTTATTATTTTACGTAGTGGAAAAGTTACTGATGTTATTATCTGAGGATGTAGACATGGCCGAACCTCGTTAAATATTGTGTCTCATTTACTTTAACAGTAGCTCAATATTCCCACATATATCGTTCATTTTACAACAATTATGTTTTTTTTTTTTTATCAAATGCAACAATTTTGTAGAGACTGTCAAACGAGTTGTACATTCTTAATTAGTCTAAGTCAACTATTTGATTTTGCAAGATTATAGGCTCATAATTACATTCCTAGAATAGTTTCCTAGGCTCTGTATATATATATTCTTCTTATAGTTGTACATTGGAATAATCAATGAAATATAATTTCACCCAATCTGAGATGGTATCAGAGCAGTCGATCATGACTGTCTCTTGACCTAACCCTAACAATCGCTTCTACAACAGCAACCATCATACAAACCAATTCAGATCATTGTTCTCGTGATTTAACAAATATACAACCCCTTACCAGCCCATTACCTTCCCTCTAGTTAAATCATTTTTATGTCTTATTCTCCTCCTTTGCGAATCACTTTCCACCATTCTGAGCATCTCATCCCCAATAATACCTTTAAGTTCCCAGACAAAAGCAGCAGTCGTTCTCTTTGCTTTTTCCCCTCAAGCCAACATTTTTTTTTGTCTTTTTCTCATCACTTGTAAGCCAATATCATGGCCAAAGATAATGGGTCAACAAACACCAATCAATCCTTGGTGTCGAGAGGCTCCAACACTACCACACAAATCATCGCTTTGCAGAGTGACACCTCAAACTTCTCGGCAAACTGGATGAGAATAATTATTCTCTATGGCATCAAGTCATAGAGATGAAAATAGCTGGGCAAGAAAAATAAAGACACTTGACCAGTGATATTACCCAGCATACAGCCACAGATCCCACATTTAATAAATGGCGTGCATTGGATTGCCAAGTCAAGAGTTGGTTGTTTGACTCAATGCAACCGAATCAGATTAAATAGTTTATCCGTTATGACACAGCAAAGCAAGTCGGGGATGCAATCAAGCAAACCTATTCAGATGGTGCTGATGAAGCCAAGATTTGTGACCTTCAAAGGAGGCCATTCACATTGAAGCAGAATGGTGCATCATTTGCCAAATATTACAGTGAGCTCACTGAGATTTTTCAAGAGGTTGATCAATTAAGTCCAAGCAATATGGAGCATCCGAGTTTATATCTTTCTTGCAGGTTTGGACAACAATTTCGATCAAATTTGAGGAGAGATTTTGATGATGGAGCCTAAACCTGAACTTGAGGCAGCATATGCTCATATTAAAAGAGAGAGTAATCGACACAGAACCTTGTCTGAAGCTGGTGTAACCTCCAACGCCACAACCTTGGCTACTGCCATGTCCAAGCAATCTCGGTCGAACAATCACAGTGATGACCCTACTCGTAACCGGCCTCCAATGAAGTGTACCAAATGTCGTTTAGATAACCACACAATTAAGTGATGTTATGAGATCATTGGTTATCCAGAAGGATGGGTTCGCAAAGGGCCTTCATTAAGTACATCTGGCTCCAAGGGCTTGGCCACCTCAGGTGCCTCTTACACATCTTCACTTACTTGTAAAAGATCATGGATTATTGACACTAGCACTACTGATCACATGACATCTAGTTTTACTAGGTTGCACTCTACCAAACACATATGAATGCCAATGGAACCACTTCCCAAGTTATGGGAGAAGGGTCCTTATATCTTACATCCTCATTAAGTCTTAATCATGTCTTAGTTGTCCCTTCACTCGACTATGACTTGTTATCTATTCCTCAAATCATTGATTCCCTTAATTGTACCGTGTGTTTTTTGCCATTGTATTGTTTGTTTCAAGATCTTCTCACTAGGGCCGTGATTGGATGTGATACTAGGAGGGGAAAGTTGTATTATCTAGACTTGACAGAAGATGGCAGTAAGAGATTGAGTCATGCACATCATATGCGAGGAGACGAGTCCATGAGGATGAAGAAAATTTGGCTATGGCATAGATGATTAGGGCATGCTTCTTTTGGTTATCTGAAACTTTTATTTCTAGATTTGTTTTCCCAGTTTGCTGAATCAGACTTTCATTGTGAAACTTCCATTTTGGAGAAAAGCCATCGCATTTCTTGCCCATTAAGATTGAATACAAGTTCTATGCCTTTCATGATTGTCAACTATGATGTTTGGGGACCGTCCAAAGTTCCCACTATTAGTGGTTTTAAGTGGTTTGTGACGTTTATTGATGATTGCAACCGAATGACCTGAGTTTTTCCCTAAAGCAGAAAAGTGAAGTCACCGCAAAATTCAAGCAATTTCATCAATAAGTTGCTACTCAATTTGACAAGAAAATCACAACACCTTGGTCTAACAATGGAGGAGAGTACGTCAACCATGACTTACATAATTTTTTGAGCTAACATGGTATTGTTCATCAAACCACATGTGCCTATACATCACACCAGAATGGTGTCGCAAAGCGTAAGAATCGTCATCTCTTGGAAGTTGTTCATGCCTCTTTATTTGAGGCTTGTATGCCTCATCATTTTTGGGGGGAAGCTCTTTGTTCTGCTGCTTACCTCATAAATAGAACACCATCTAGCACTCTTCAATATCAAACTCCATTTTAGACATTGACCACTCTCATCCCCAAGCCGTCCACACCAAATCTTGAACCACGTCTCTTTGGTTGTATTGCTTATGTTCAGGCATATCCAATCAACGTGAAAAGCTTGATCCATGTGCACTACGTTGTGTTTTTGTGGGGTATGCTGACACTCAAAAAGGTTATAAGTGTTTCCATCCTCCCAACTAGACATTGCACGTTGCAGAAGATGTGACTTTCCACAAGAGTCTGTTCTATTACCCAGGAGAAGTTTCTGAGCATCCTTCGCAAGGGGAGAGCTCTATAGTTGCAGAAGATACCCAGAATTAGATCATCCAAATTCAACAAAATGTTTTAGAGCAGCCAGTGTTAGAGCAACCAGCTACAGTGGTGCAATAAAATTAAGCGTCGCAAGGGCTGAAGACTCCAGATAGTGGTTCAAATACTTTTCCCCCATACAACTCCTACTGCAGTACCACCACCACTTATCCAATTAGGTCCTGAAGATCCCCACAGGTAACTGAACATTCAAACTCCAACTCAAGCACTTTACCTGAGTAAAGTAATACAGGAAACATAGGTTATCAGTTACCCGCTTGTACCCCTAAAGGGATCCCTCGACAACAATATGACTCTGATTGTAAGATCTCACATCGACCAACGGAGAGGGGGGGTGATGTGCCTTATATGTACATGCCCACATCGACCTCGGAAACTATTCTCTCTCTTTATATACTGCCTCGTTCGTCTTCTTCAAGCCTTTTCGAAATGTAATTTGTGTTTGTATGCATTTTGTGCTTGTATTTGTTTATTTTCTGTATGTCAAATTTTTCTGTCTCAATTTCTCTGTGGAAGAAGATAAAAGGATATGAGCTTTTCGCTCATAAGTCGTTTGATGAAATGCCTAGCTGAAATTTTTGGCCAGACTTCCTTTAACATAAGTGAACGTAATGTTGTGTGGCCTCCTGCAGTCCCATATAGCTCATTTTCCCTGACTTGTTATACTTTCAGTAATATCAATCTTGCCTAGATTTAATAACTTAATGTTAACTTAAGATCATCAAATGACTCTGCTAGATGGATAGTATATAATTCTTTCTAATCTGCCTTTTCGATTTACTAGTGGCCCAACAAAAGTCATTTAAGATCCCAAAAACCCTAACTATCCACAGACGGCACTCCTCTTCCTATAAGGCTAAGTTGCGGGGCTGGGCCCATTTGCTGAATCTAACCAGACAAAATCTCTCTTTGCAAAGAAGCGAAGCCAACAAGTCCTTTTGTAGCTCTGTTTCTCACCTAAGATCGACTCTAATACCAAATTGTCACATCCCGGGATCGGCTCCGCCGTAGCACGATATTGTCCGCTTTGGGCCCCCCCTCTCTGGCCCTCACGGTTTTGTTTTTGGGAGCTCACTACCAACTTCCCAGTGGGTCACCCATCCTGGGATTGCTCTAGCCCCCAACTCACTTAACTTCGGAGTTCTCATGACTCCGAAGCCAGTGAGCTCCCAAAAGGCCTCGTGCTAGATGGATGCGGGCATGTACATATAAGGCACATCACCCCCTCTCCGTTGGTCAATGTGGGATCTTACAATCCACCCCCCTAGGGACCCGACGTCCTCGTCGGCACACTCGCACCACACAGCAGAGTGGCTCTGATACCAAATTGTCACATCCCGAGATCGGCTCCGCCGTAGCACGATATTGTCCGCTTTGAGCCCCCCCTCTCTGGCCCTAATGGTTTTGTTTTTGGGAGCTCGCTACCAACTTCCCAGTGGGTCACCCATTCTGGGATTGCTCTAGCCCTCAACTCACTTAACTTCGGAGTTCTCATGACTCCTAAGCCAGTGAGCTCCCAAAAGGCCTCGTGCTAGATGGATGCGGGCATGTACATATAAGGCACATCACCCCCCTCTCCGTTGGTCGATGTGGGATCTTACACTGATCCTAAAGCAAAAGTTAAATACCCTATTACTATTCATATGTGCATCATTTGTATGTTAATTATCCACTGTATCTATTCCAAGTAATGTGCAGGCAGCTCTGAAAGATCCCAAGTGGACTCAAGTGATGAATGATGAAATGGAGGCCCTTCAAAAGAATTCCACTTGGGAGATGACTATCCTTCTCAAAGGGAAGAGAACAATGGGTTGTAGATGGATATATGGGCTAAAATTCAAGGTAGATGGCACCATTGAATGATACAAAGCAAGACTAGTGGCGAAGGGTTACACTCAGACTTATGAGATTGACTATGGGAGACCTTTGCCCTTGTACCCAAGATCAACACAATTCAGGTATTGCTTTCTCTGGAGCAAACCTGGACTGGCCATTACACCAGTTTGATGTCAAAAATGTCTTCCTGCATGTTGACTTAGAAAAAGAAGTCTATATGGATTCCCTTTCAGGAGGCAAGATGAGGCCCAATACGAGCAACATGGTGTGTAAACTGAGAAAGTCTCTCTATAGATTGAAGCAATCACTCATAGCATGGTTTGGAAGGTTCAGTAAATCAATGAAGAATTTTGGATACAAGCAAAGTAACTCAGATCATACTCTTTTCTTGAAACATAAGAAAGGTAAAGTCACTGCTCTTATTGTATATGTTGATGACATAGTAGTTACCAGGAATGACCCAAAGGAAAAGGCAGAATTGCAGCGCCACTTGGCAAGTGAGTTTGAAATGAAAGATCTTGGTGCTCTGAAGTATTTCTTAGGCATCAAAGTGGCTTGTTCTGAACAAAGAATATTTCTATCACAACGGAAATATATCCTTGACATTTTGACTGACGTTGGAATGTTAGCCAATAAACCAACAAATACTCCAATAAAGTTGAATCATCAGTTGGTGAATATCCTGATCAAGTACCCACCAACAAAGAAAAATATCAACGCCTTGTGGGTAAGTTAATCTATCTAGGACACACTAGACTTGATATAGCATATGCCATAAATGTGGTGAGTCAGTTCATGCATGCACCAAGTGAAGCCCACATGAATGCTGTAAACCGAATTCTGAGATACTTGAAGTCAGCTCCTGGAAGAGGATTGTGGGAGGCAATCTAGTCTCTTGGTGAAGTAAAAAAAACAGAAAGTGGTGTCAAGATCAAGTGCTGAAGTAGAATATTGAGGTATGGCACATGGAGCATGTGAACTACTCTAGATAAGGAATTTGTTGGGGGAATTGGGGTTCAAACCCAAACATGACATGCAACTCAATTGTGATAACAAAGCCGCAATAGACATCGCACATAATCCAGTGCAACATGATAGAACCAAGCATGTTGAAGTTGATAGACATTTCATCAAGGAGAAACTCGAGGCAAAGATCATTGAGGTACCATTTGTTAAATCCGAAGATCAACTTGCAGATGTCCTCACCAAAGCAATCACAGGTAGAGTATTTCACAGCTCACTTAGCAAGTTGGGCATTGACGACATATATGCTCCAACTTGAGAGGGAGTGTCAAATGAGTTGTACATTCCTAATTAGTCTAACTCAACTATTTAATTTTGCAAGATTATAGGCACATAATTACATTCCTAGAATAGTTTCCTAGGCTCTATATATATATTCTTCCTATAGTTGTACATTGGAATAATTAATGAAATATTATTGGGAAATAGCGGTATATACCCCCAATTTTATAATCTCAATTAAAAATACCACTGCTTCCCAATTTTTTTAGAACTAACACCTATAAATATAAAACTATTGTCCACTTATTGCTGAATTTTCACAAGTTCAGAAATTTTAGGTCACTCAGCTCTCTCTCTCTCTCTCTGGCACAGCTCTCTTTCTCTTTGGTTTCTGTCTAACGCAGCTCTCTGTGTCTCTCTTGGCTCTCTCTCTCTTGGCTCTCTCTCTGTCTCTCTCTTTGCTCTCTTTCTCATAGCGCAGCTCTTTCTCTCTCTAGCTTCGTTATGTCTTTTTCTCCCTCTATTCGGTCTCTTGCTCTCTGTTTGGAATCGCGAACCCCTCCCTTTAGGTATGTCTTCTGAATAGTTGCTTGCAACCTTGAAGCTTTAGTGGATTGCCGACCTCGAAAAGGTAGTGTTGATGGTTATTTTCTAAAATCAGTGGGATTATGTGAAATGGGTTATATTTTGATTGTTTGGGTTTGTGTTAAATTTGTTTTGGCTTTAATTGCTTTGGGTTAGGTTTTGTTGAATATTCATGCTCAGTCATCTGGGTTTGTACCAATTGCACTTAGATTGGTCTGGATATGTGAATCTTGAAACTTGGGATTTTCCATTTGATGTAGTAGATCTGTATAGTGTGATTCTGATGTGTTATTGGTATACTGCTGTTGTGTTCCTCTTATTTTACCGTCGTATTGCTGTTATATTGCTGTTATATTGCCATTGTATTGTATGGTTATTGTGGTTATTTGTTCTATTTCTAAGTTGATTCAATTCTCTTATGAAAATTTATTTGAAGTCTTATACATAGTTTTTGCTCTAATTTTTCGTTTTGAATTATTCGTTAAAGTTTATTTATTTATTCATTTAAAATTTTGGAATTGATGAGATATCTGGTCTGGGCTTGAGATTACCCTAATTTATTGTTCTTTATTGTGATTGTGATTTTAGCTAAGGATTGGCTGACTCGTGCTATGTTTTGTTTTTGGCATCTCATGTGCCAATCATAAAAATGGTATATTCTTGGTTCTGTTGTTCCTAACAATTTCTCATTTCCTTAGAATAATCATAGCAAGGTTAATATCATTTATTGTTGTGAGTGCATCTAGTGATAGACGTTGAGGACAGAAAGTGCATGTGAAGAAATTGTTTTGTTCAAATAAAAGAAACCTGCACAGAGTGATGTAAAAGATAATGTTTATGTGATTTTTTTGTGTGTGGTTAATGTATTAAATATCTAAGAAATAAAAGCAGATTTCAATTACAAGTCTTTGGATTCAACATAGTAGAGTAGTTCAACCTAAAAAAAAAAAGAGCCTAGTATCTATAAGCTAGACTATGAGCTAATATATTATGTCTGCTATCTTTTGATTGAGTACATCACAATTTTTCCATTCTCGTGAGTATATTTTGCTGAAGGAGAAAATTCCCGTAGGAAATAATATATATAACTCTCATTTTACCTGCAAAAAGTAAATTCTTGGTTGACGCTTGGTTTTGTGTGTGTTAAATTGGTGGATGCTTCTCATCTGGTTTTGGTTGATAACATGTAATATTGTCTGGTAGTAAAGATACACTTTTTTGTCCCTTCTACTTTATTATTTTTGTTCTTCCTTTTAGCTAGTAGTGTACATGTTTTGTTACAGCATGCTTTTCTTCATTCTTTCTCTCTTTTATCAGGTTTGGTAAATCATGTTTGTGTCATTCAGTGCAACATTATATTACAGTGCACTACGAGCAAAAAGAAACACTAATTGTTATGTGTTACGAAGATAATGGAATCTAAACTCATATTATACAATTTTAAATGCTTTGGAGAATTTAGGGCTCACCCCATATGTGTATGAATCCAATCAATAGCCATTCTTGTCACTGAACTAGTTTCTTAGATTGGTGAATTTTGAATATTCTTCCCTCTGAAATTCTGCACATACAACCTTATATTTCTTGAAATTGGTGTCTATTACAGTGTTGGTGATATTTGGTATGTTACTAAATCCGCTAGAACCAAAATTCTTTCATGTTGTGATTTTGCTATACCATGAGTGGACATTTTTGAATTGCCTATTTTAAATTTGCATTCCTGTTCTCTGCATATTATTTGGTTGAGATTCCTCTTCTTCATATCATAGGGTGAAAGGAACAAGATATTTCAATTGCCCCCCACTTCATGGTGGAATCGTTCGGCCAGACAAAGTAAAGGTTCGTATGCATTTGTATTCTAGAACACTTCGAAATGATTTTTTTTCCTGATTTTCCTATCAAGATGTGGAGTATATTATTGTTTGGTTCGATTGGCTGTTTCACAAGGAACAGGAATGTGTTTGTTTTAAAGTTTAATATGACCTGTTAGCTCATAGGTTGTCACCCATTTGTGGTATTTCAACCGCTTCATGAACAGAACAATAGTTTGGGGCTCACCTTTTAGCCCTGGATAAGCTGAAAGTTCACCTATATCCTTCTTGGTATGGACTGTCATCCAATGTTGCAAACTGTGATAACTAAGTGATATGTCTCTGGTAGTTTTGTTAAGAGGGACTCGTAGATTTTGTATTACTGGGAACTGTTGCAAAAGTATGATAAATGAAATTTGTCAATGATTAAGGTAAAATTCGATATATGGAGTCCTATTTGACAATTTAATCTAGAAGATGTGAGTGTTTTTTCAATAATAAAAAATTAAGACTTTTACTGTTATACATTAGAAGAAGAACTCAAGGTTAAGGCGGGGAGTTAGCTTAGGAACTATTCCTCAATGATGACTTGGTTAATTGCAAATCGTGGAGTCAGCAATGACTGTTAAATGCAATTGGATTCCTACCATTCTAGTGCACATACCTTTTCCATCTGAAGTGTCTTATGTGAAATGAAATTGCTTTTAAAGACCTAATTGAAAGGGTTTCTTTATATTCATTCACAGCGGATAAGTAATATCATTGTAAAATTCTTAACTTCAAACCTTTTAGCTAACAGTCTATTGAGTGCCTTTGTGTATTTCCTGCATGACTTGTTCATGGAGTTGACTAATGTGACTAATGCAATTTCAGGTCGGTGACTACCCTGAACGAGATCCATTCGAGGAGGATGAAATCTAAGCAGGTCTTAGGGAGAGTACTTATGTATTTCATGTTTCTACATAACCTTTTTGGGGCAATCGCCCTGAAGTTTCCTTATATTGTTCAAGTTGTTATATTATTGGGAGGGAGGGTCCAGGAATGAAACCGAGAAACCTGCTGAGGTTTGAATAAGAACTCTTTTATCTAGTATTTACATCATTCTTGAACATTGTAATGGAGCCAATCTGCTTGTATGCATATCTGATGCTTTCTACTGAGGTTCCCATTGATGTCATGCCTCTTTTTTCTTTTTTACTTTGCTTTTTTTCTTTTGGCTTGTCATACATGTGTGCCAGATAGCTGCATTTGGCACTATGAACTGACTCGATGGCAGTTACAAATTAACATAGGTCTTAATTCTGGAACTGCCATTCATAAACTCTATCTCTGTACTTAACCCAGTTTTTTTTGCAGGTCGGTCTCAACCAAGTGTTGATTGCAATATTCTAAAGAAGATGACCATACACTGTTATTTTATGTAGGCATACGTATGAGATGGCTTAGCTTTAATTGGTTTGGTTGTTCCAAGTTTTATGTACACAATCTCACAGTCACTGCCGAGTTGTTTTTCATTTCATGTATTTCTCCGTGGTTTTTTTCCCCCAATATTCTGATTATGGAGATGAAGTAAATATTACTGTGGAGCTTATAGCATGTTTAGTTTATTTTGTGGGCTTAATTGTGTGAGAGATGCCCTTATAATGTCAAACAAACAGTATTGACATCAATCTTTTGAAATAATTGAAATCACACCGTTTATTATTATTATTATTTTTGTTTCTTCCTCCGAGAACAAGCAAAGTGGTTACAAATATGAAAGATTCCAAATAAGTTTTCTTCTTTCAAATTCCGCATGGACCTAGAGTTCTACGGTACCATCCAATGATACTTCACACTGGTGTTGGAAGAACATGTAAAAGGGTTATTGTGCGTTCCATTGTACAAGCTTGAATGGATTTTCTTTTCTGTTGTATTTGGCCCTTCTCTTAGCTAGAGGTTGGAATATGTGGTTTTCAAGCATGCCAAAAATCATCCTGGTTTTGTAATATGTGGTTTGTGCCCAATTAATTTACCGTGGATATTGCATTTTTGTACCTAATATTTGATAGCTGCCTTCTTTTGAACGATGATTCATTGAGGGAGAGAATTACTTTCCTTTTGAATATGAATCGATGTGCAACTCCAACTATCATTTGAAAGGTCAACATCAATTCATGGTAATATAAGGATGGATAACAATTGTCGTGTCCGTGATATTTGAATTCAGGATTACTTTGAACGAAGTGGAGACTGTTATTAGACCAAATGCCATGACATACGATATAATAGCAATATTAGGCCAATATACTTACACTATATAGGCAATATTAGAGCAATATAAGGATAATACGATAGCAATAGTATTACAATATACATCCAATAGGGTGGCAATATGCATACACTATCTATACAATACAAAGGCAATATTAAGCAATATACATACAATATAACATCAATATTAAGTGAATCTACATACAATAGACACACATCCATTACAGACTACATTTTACACATGCAAAACAAATCGCCACCGAACCTTAACAATACTATCCCGCGAAGGGAAAACGAAGGCAACAAAAGATCCATGTACTCGGGTGAGATGAACTGAAGCAGCACTCACCCTTACTACAGGTCCATCAAAAGATCCATGTCTTTGTCCTTTCACTTGGGAAACTATCTTCGGATCAGCCTTCCTCAATAACAAGCCGTGGACAATTGGCGAAGTCCACTTCAGCTCCTCAATCAGTAGGAGATGACCAAAACAACTCTCTTCAAACCTTCGTAGCTGTTGCTGACTGAATTTCTCCTTCATGGTACTGATTGCAATCTTTGTATGGGATAGGGACAATGCTTTTCCTTGGAACTTTTCTTCCTCTGCAATCATCAACTTAATTGGAAAAACCATATTTCCTTACACGCCAATATTATAAAAATAATTTCAGTCCGTTGCAATCTAGACAATAACAAGCAATAAACAATTAGCACTTATCAATAGCCTATTATAGGATATTAAGTGAAAAATAAACAAAAAATACAGAGCATAAACAAAACCCCAGCTATTTACAACTGACCTACTAATTCAACGGCTCAAAGCCATTTAGAAAATTGTCATATCCAAATAAATAGTGTTGGTTATAACTCTTTTATCGGTAACAACTGTTCAGTAAGCCAGTTGAGGTTAGCTGTAACTATAATAAGATGGTGCAATGTAATTGAACAAATCAGAATATCTAATTTCTTAGCACCTCTTATCTCTATAACCACTCTGTCAAAGTTGTGCTCACAATGGGGTCTTCTTGGACACAAATACTAATAACTAGCTACTAGCAATACCAATATCCCATGATCAAAGAGTCGTTGTCCATAATGTATGCATGTTGTTTTTCTATTATAAATCAATTGTTCAAAAATATTGCATTCAAATTCATAATTAAGGTCACATATTTTTTTTTAAAAACAAAACAAAACAAACTCAGCACTTATCAATAGCCTATTATTATATCATTGTATTCAAAGAGCCTATTACCCTACTATTGTATTCAAACAAGCATTTTTTACACCAAAAAGCACCTTTTGCTATGCAAAATTGTGTATTTAAGGAGCCTATTGCTCTGCATTTTAAGTTTTTTTGCCACTTTTCAGCATAGCTCATGCACTTATCAAGCCAGCCTGACCAAACAAATACATTATAGAACCATATCATCAGAAGAGAAAATAAGCATGATACAATGGTGTACCTCCACAAAAACCACAGGAATGAAATACCCATTTATTTACTTGAACTACTCTACTATGTTGAATCCAAAGACTTGTAATTGAAATCTGCTTTTATTTCTTAGATATTTAATACATTAACCACACACAAAAAAATCACATAAACATTATCTTTTACATCACTCTATGCAGGTTTCTTTTATTTGAACAAAACAATTTCTTCACATGCACTTTCTGTCCTCAACATCTATCACTAGATGCACTCACAACAATAAATGATATTAACCTTGCTATGATTATTCTAAGGAAATGAGAAATTGTTAGGAACAACAGAACCAAGAATATACCATTTTTATGATTGGCACATGAGATGCCAAAAACAAAACATAGCACGAGTCAGCCAATCCTTAGCTAAAATCACAATCACAATAAAGAACAATAAATTAGGGTAATCTCAAGCCCAGACCAGATATCTCATCAATTCCAAAATTTTAAATGAATAAATAAATAAACTTTAACGAATAATTCAAAATGAAAAATTAGAGCAAAAACTATGTATAAGACTTCAAATAAATTTTCATAAGAGAATTGAATCAACTTAGAAATAGAACAAATAACCACAATAACCATACAATACAATGGCAATATAATAGCAATATAACAGCAATACGACGGTAAAATAAGAGGAACACAACAGCAGTATACCAATAACACATCAGAATCACACTATACAGATCTACTACATCAAATGGAAAATCCCAAGTTTCAAGATTCACATATCCAGACCAATTTAAGTGCAATTGGTACAAACCCAGATGACTGAGCATGAATATTCAACAAAACCTAACCCAAAGTAATTAAAGCCAAAACAAATTTAACACAAACCCAAACAATCAAAATATAACCCATTCCACATAATCCCACTGATTTTAAGAAAATAACCATCAACACTACCTTTTCGAGGTCGACAATCCACTAAAGCTTCAAGGTTGCAAGCAGCTATTCAGAAGACATACCTAAAGGGAGGGGTTCGCGATTCCAAACAGAGAGCAAGAGACCGAATAGAGGGAGAAAAAGACATAACGAAGCTAGAGAGAGAAAGAGCTGCGCTATGAGAAAGAGA
Source organism: Prunus kanzakura (assembly GCA_020521455.1). Taxonomy (NCBI): domain Eukaryota; kingdom Viridiplantae; phylum Streptophyta; class Magnoliopsida; order Rosales; family Rosaceae; genus Prunus; species Prunus kanzakura. The sequence goes on from BPUM01000601.1 coordinate 20,124, forward strand.
GCAAAGAGAGAGACAGAGAGTTGCGCTAGAGAGAGAGAGAGCCAAGAGAGACACAGAGAGCTGCGTTAGACAGAAACCAAAGAGAAAGAGAGCTGTGCCAGAGAGAGAGAGAGAGAGCTGAGTGACCTAAAATTTCTGAACTTGTGAAAATTCAGCAATAAGTGGACAATAATTTTATATTTATAGGTGTTAGTTCTAAAAAAATTGGGAAGCAGTGGTATTTTTAATTGAGATTATAAAATTGGGGGTATATACCGCTATTTCCCAATATTATTTCACCCAATCTGAGAGAGAGAGAGAGAGAGAGAGAGAGAGAGAGAGAGAGAGAGAGAGAGAAAGAGAGAACCCCCTTTTATATGGTAGCTACATTTTGCCACATAAGATCGCCAATATCCATCACATATCATGTGAAAATTACAAGTTTAATCCAAACAAGACAGCAATAGTTATATAGGAGTAGTTTCACATATAAGATTTAATTGAGACATATATGGTATATGGTATACGTATAAGGAGAGATAAAAATGCCTGATTGCTTAGTATTGGACCCAAAAAATTTAGGACATGTACAAGCATATTCAAGGCCTAATGTTAATAATGTGTCCTTCAAGCCAACTAATTATGTAATAAATTAAGAGTGCTCTTAAATAAATCCTAAAATTAACTGAGTACACCCTATGATCTAAGCACACCCTAATATTTTAATCAAAATATAAAATTAACTAAGTACAGCCTATTTAACTACCAAAAATAACCTTGGTACACCCTAATACACTCTCTCACACAACACCCTAATACCAATCCTAAACTAGGTTTCTCTTTTTACATGAATTCGTGCCCTCTCCTTGTGTTGTACTTTTCCAACTCTTGCTCATTGCAATATCTACACTCATGAATCTCAATATCTACAATTTATTTAAAAAGTTTACTTCGGAAAGAAAGCAAGGGTGTAGAGGACTTTGGTGATGTTATTAGAGAGGGTGGTGGAGCACTGGCAAAAGGCCTTTTCAAAGGAGTCACTCGAATATTAACAAAGCCGCTTAAAGGTGTAAAAACTTCTAGCATTGAGGGTTTTGTTCAAGGTGTTGGGAAAGGATTAATAGGTGCAACTGCACAACCAGTGAGTGGGGTTCTAGATCTTCTGTCAAAAACTACCGAGGGTGCCAATGCAATGAGAATGAAGATAACATCAGTTATAACTTCTTATGAGCAACTGCTACGCAGACAACAGCCATGTGCAAAAACTTCTCTATGTTTGATTAGGGTTGAATATGGTGAGTAGGGCGTACTTATTAAAATTATATTGTTTCACAATTCAATATATCTTTTTTGGTCATTTTATATTAGGGTAAATTAGTAATTCAATAAATAGTTTGGTAGTAAGGTGTACTCAGTTAATTTTAAGGTTCATTTAGCAACACTCTAAATTAATGTGAAAGACACCTTTTGTAAAGACTTATTAAGTTATTAATGGGCAAGAACAATTATTTTTCAATCATAATTTCTGGTCCATTATCATAAATGTAAAACAATAGTAGTACTAGGAATATGAAATAACATGATAACTATGTAATGAGATTGCATACCTTGCGACTTCTCATGGTTCCTAATCATATCCTTGAAGGTTCTTAGTCATAGGATTATCAATTGGGTGTTGATCTTCCTCAAAGACCAGTACACACTATATCTACTCTATTGGAGGATGACAAGGTCTCGAGTCATTGAGTGAAGGGACACCAAGATAAATGTGTAGGTGCTTGCAGGAGAACAAGTACACTCAACGCGATCAAACTGTGAGTTCTAGAATTGAAGTCTTTACTCACATGTCAAGCTAGAACTCATGAGTTGCAATGGAGTAAACTAATACTCATACCTGAGACATCATAGTTGTGTTGTGACTCTATTGTTTGTCTCTGAAAACACCATACACTTGTGTTATAAAATGTGACCCAAAGGTGTTATCAGAACTCTCAACAAGGTCACATAGACAAGTTAATGTACTACAAGGGATCTCTACTCTCAATAAGGAGAGAGAATAATCCTGAGATATGATGGATCAAATCTTTACGCAAAGTAGTGTATATGATTTGAAAGAAGATGTTTTCAAATCATAACCAAGATGACAATCATATAGAAGGATAATAATTCACATTAAGGTTTTGACATAAGCATCCATAACCTAATAATGTGAATAAGGATTATTGTATTAGAGAAGGATTTAATTTCACAGTCATTAGCTTCTTCACCTTTTCTGATTAACTTGGATAGCGATGACATACTGCTAGGTGTCATTATGGTTTGTGGAAGTCCTATAAGGATCAATTATAATTGGCCTTCAATAATAGGAAGAATTAAATGATGGGATTTAATTCACAATCAAATCATAGGAATTGAGACAACCCACTGCCTCGCTAAAAGAAACCTATGGATCACACTCCGATAAATTTAGGTAGATGAACAAATAAAGAAGTATAAACTTGACAGAAAATGCTCTCTCGACTAAAGCAGTTGCAACCGGTAAAACTAAAACCAATGTGATAAATAAATACACATAATTGAATGCTTGATGCATCCTTGTCTCCACCATTGTTTTTGCAAGACCACCAATCCCTTGCAATTCAAAGAAATCACTATTTAAACGCACATAATGAATATAAAGCTCAAGTTGATCTTCAAGTGCCAAATGATCCTCATTCGAAAAGTCTTGAGGATAAAATTGAGCAAGACAAAGTAGCTTTTGTTTATCAAAAGCTACAAATGAATCATTCGGACTCAAACATGCCAAACAAATAAGCAACTCAGTATTTACCTCATTAAAACGATCATCTAACTTCGTAAGTTGCTCATCAATGACGTAAATAAAGAGCTCCATACAATAATGATGACAATTTGTCTTTATTTGAGCATTACGCCTTGACCTCCCTGGAAGTATGAATGCCTCATCCATGGTAGGAACATCAATATGATGTTTGTCACAAAATGAAGACACCTCATCAACCAATACATCAAACCCATTATTCCTCATCCAATGTAGCTTTTTCTTGCATAATTTCACTAAAGCCATTGCATTTCTTGATCTTTCTTTTGCAATGCTTGTGACACATCATTTGTGAGTCCCAGTATATCTTTCATTAAGAATAGGTGAAACACAAACTCAAAAGTAAGCATTTCTCTTTGAATCTTATTTGCTTCACCGGCACTATCATTGGGATTATCATCAATAATCATTTGAAACACATGAATCACAGATGAAAACATAGAAATGATGCTAATAATGATATCGTAATGTGAGCTCTATCGTGTGTCACCGGCACGTTTGATACTTGTTTCTTGATGCACATCTCGCCCCATTATAAGACAATCATTTTCAAAAGCTATCACAAGCTCTTCTTGGAGTTGCACTCTAAGTGCATCACGACACTTACAAGATGTTCCCACATGGTTAACCACACTATTAGTGGTTGTGACGAAAGAGGCAATATCAATATTCTTCTTTGTCACGGCAACAAGTGCTAGTTGAAGTTGATGAGCAAAGCAATGAACATAGTATGCACAAGGTTGTTCTCTCAAAATCTTTGTTTTAAGGCCATTCAACTCACCTCTTATATTGCTAGCTCCATCATAACCTTGTTCTCTTAAAAAATCTTTCCATAATTCTACATAAATTAATCAAAACAATATAATACAATCATAAATTCAATTCCAATTCAAGTAATTTAGGTTTAGAGTTAGAATTTACCTAGAATTGCGAGGTGATGGAAGTAGAGGCAAGCTTTTGGAGGCGGCGATGCTACTGGCAGCGACGGCAATGGAGGAGCTAAGGCTTAAAAATTTGGTGGGGGAGAGGGTTAAAGGTTTGGGGGGGAGGGGGGGGGGGTGTGGGGGGGTGTGGGGTGGGGGTGAAGATTGGAGATTTAGGTTTGAGGGTTTAGGAATGGGGGTTTTTGAAAGGCTGAAGTCGGGAGGGGTGTTTTAAATCTGTTCTAATTTTTTTTTTAAAGACCTAGACCAAAACGACGTCGTTTTGGCTAGGTCTTTTTAAAAAAAAATCACTGGGCTGAGCC
>BPUM01000602.1:0-30587 GCA_020521455.1 Prunus kanzakura
CTGCCTTTGAACTTGAATTGTCCAATTTCGTACACCTATTGATTTCCGATCGAGATCAAAACTTAGGCATCGTCATAACATGGTGGGAGTAGTCATTTGGCGAGTTTTGAGTGAAATCCAATCTCTAGAACTACAGAATACACCAACCTCTCCAATTCGGAACAAACTGCCTTTGAACTTGAAGTGTCCAATTTCGTACAACTATTGAATTCCGATCGAACCCAACACTTTGGCATCGTCGTAATATGTTGGGAGGAGTCATTTGGTGAGTTTTGAGTGAAATCCAATCGCTAGAACTAAGGAATACACCAACAGCTCCAATTCGGAAAAAACTGCCTTTGAACTTGAAGTGTCCAATTTCGTACACCTATTGATTTACGACCGAGCCCAAAACTTGGGCATCATCATAATGTGTTGGGAGGGGTCATTTGGTGAGTTTTGAGTGAAATTCAATCGCTAGAACTACGAAATACACCAACTACTCCAATAAGGCACGAACTGCCTTTGAACTTGAATTGTCCAATTTCGTACACCTATTGATTTCCGATCGAGATCAAAACTTAGGCATCGTCACAATATGGTGGGAGTAGTCATTTGGTGAGTTTCAGTGAAATCCAATCGCTAGAACTACGACATACACCAACCCCTCCAATAAGGCACGAACTGCCCTTGAACTTGAATTGTCCAATTTCGTACACCTATTGATTTTCGATCAAGCCCAAAACTTGGGCATCATCATAATATGGTGGGAGTAGTCATTTGGCGAGTTTTGAGTGAAATCCAATCTCAAGAACTACAGAATACACCAGCAACTCCAATTCGGAACAAACTGCCTTTGAACTTGAAGTGTCCAATTTCGTACACCTATTGATTTCCGACCGAGCCCAAAACTTGGGCATCATCATAATGTGTTGGGAGGGGTCATTTGGTGAGTTTTGAGTGAAATCCAATCGCTAGAACTACGAAATACACCAACTACTCCAATAAGGCACGAACTGCCTTTGAACTTGAATTGTCCAATTTCGTACACCTATTGATTCCCGATCGAGATCAAAACTTAGGCATCGTCATAATATGGTGGGAGTAGTCATTTGGCGAGTTTTGAGTGAAATCCAATCTCTAGAACTACAGAATACACCAACCACTCCAATTCGGAACAAACTGCCTTTGAACTTGAAGTGTCCAATTTTGTACACCTATTGAATTCCGATCGAACCCAAAACTTTGGCATCGTCGTAATACGTTGGGAGCAGTCATTTGGTGAGTTTTGAGTGAAATCCAATCGCTAGAATTAAGGAATACACCAACCGCTCCAATTCGGAACAAACTGCCTTAGAACTTGAAGTGTCCAATTTTGTACACCTATTGATTTCCGATCGAGCCCAAAACTTGGGCATCATCGTAAAATGGTGGGAGGAGTCATTTGGTGAGTTTTGATTGAAATCCAATCGCTAGAACTACGGAATACACCAACCACTCCAATTCGGAACAAACTGCCTTTGAACTTGAAGTGTCCAATTTCGTAAACCTATTGATTTCCGATCGAGCCCAAAACTTGGGCATCATCATAATGTGTTGGGAAGAGTCATTTGGTGACTTTTCAGTGATATCCAAACCCTAGAACTACGAAATACACCAACCACTCCAATAAGGCACGAACTTAATTTGAACTTGAATTGTCCAATTTCGTACATCGATTGATTTCCGATCGAGCCCAAAACTTGGGCATCATCATAATATGGTGGGAGGAGTCATTTGGTGAGTTTTGAGTGAAATCCAATCGCTAGAACTACGGAATACACTAACCACTCCAATTCGGAACAAACTGCCTTTGTACTTGAAGTTTCCAATTTCGTACACCTATTTATTTCCGATCGAACCCAAAACTTGGGCATCGTCATAATATATTGGGACGAGTCATTTGTTGAGTTTTGAGTGAAATCCAATTGCTAGAACTGCGAAATACACCAAGCACTCCAATAAGGCACGAACTGCCTTTGAACATGAATTGTCCAATTTCGTACACCTATTGATTTCCAATCGAGCCCAAAACTTGGGCATCATCATAATATGGTGGGAGTTGTCATGTGGAGAGTTTTGAGTGAAATCCAATCGCTAGAACTACGGAATACAACAACCACTCCAATTCCGAACAAACTGGCTTTGAACTTGAAGTGTCCAATTTCGTACACCTATTGATTTCCGATCGAGCCCAAAACTTGGGAATCATCATAATAAGTTGGGAGGAGTCATTTGGTGAGTTTTGAGTGAAGTCCAATCACTAGAACTACGAAATGTACCAACAACTCCAACAAGGCACGAACTTCCTTTGAACTTGAATTGTCCAATTTCGTACACCTATTGATTTCCGATCGAGCCCAGAACTTGGTCATCATCATAATATACTGGGAGGAGTCTTGTGGGGAGTTTTGAGTGAAATCCAATCGCTAGAACTACGGAATACAAAAACAACTCCAATTTGGAAAAATCTGCCTTTCAACTTGAAGTGTCCAATTTCGTACACCTATTGATTTCCGATCGAGCCCAAAACTTGGGCATCATCATAATATGGTGGGAGGAGTCATTTGCTTAACTTTGAGTGAAATCCCTTCGCTAGAACTACGGAATACACCAACCACTCCAATTCGGAACAAACTGCCTTTGAACTTGAAGTGTCCAATTTCGTACACCTATTGATTTCCGATCGGGCCCAAAACTTGGGAATCGTCGTAATATGGTGGGAGGAGTCATTTGGTTAGTTTTGAGTGAAATCCAGTCGCTAGAACTACGGAATACACCAACCACTCCAATTCAGAACAAACAGCCTTTGAACTTGAAGTGTTCAATTTCGTGCACCTATTGATTTCCGATTGAGCCCAAAACCTGGGCATCGTCATAATATGGTGGGAGGAGTCATTTGGTTACTTTTGTGTGAAATCCAATCGCTAGAACTCCGGAACACACCGACCACTCTTATAAGGAACGAACTGCCTTTGAACCTGAATTGTCCAATTTCTTACACCTACGGATTTCCGATCGAGCCGAAAACTTGGGCATCATCATAATATGGTGGGAGGAGTCATTTTGTGAGTTTTGAGTGAAACCCAATTCGCCAGAACTACGGAATACACCAACCACTCCAATTCGGAACGAACTGCCTTTGAACTTGAATTGTACACTTTCTTACACCGATGGATTTCCGATCGAGCCCAAAACTTGCGTATCATCATAATATGGCGGGAGGAGTCCTTTCGTGGGTTTTGAGTGAAATCCAAGCGCAAGAACTACGGAATACATCAACCACTCCAATTCGGAACAAACTGCCTTTGAACTTGAATTGTCCAATTTCTTACACCTATTGATTTCCGATCGAGCCCTAAACTTGGGCATCATCATAATATGGTGGGAGGGGTCATTTGGTGAGTTTTGAGTAAAATCCAATTGCTAAAACTACGGAATACACCAACCACTCCTATAAGGAACGAACTGCCTTTGAACTTGAATTGTCCAATTTCTTGCACCTATGGATTTCCGATCGAGCTCAAAACTTGGGCATCATCATAATATGCCGGGAGGACTCATTTGGTGAGTTTTGAGTGAAGTCCAATCGCTAGAACTACGGAATACACCAGCCACTCCTATAAGGAACTAACTGTCTTTGAACTTTAACTGTCCAATTTCATACACCTATGGATTTCCGATCGAGCCCAAAACTTGGGCATCATCATAATATGGTGGGAAGAGTCATTTGGTGAGTTTTGAGTGAAATCCAATCGCTTGAACTATGGAATACACCAACCCCTCCTATAAGGAACGAACTGCCTTTGAACCTGAATTGTCCAATTTCTTACCCCTATTGATTTCGGATCGAGCCAAAAACTTGGGCATCATCATAATATGGTGGGAGAAGTCATTTGCTGAATTTTTAGTGAAATCCAATCGCTACAACAATGCAATCAACCAACCACTCCAAGTCGGACAGAACTGCCTGTGAACTTGAATTGTCCTATTTCTTACACCTATAAATTTCTGATCGGGCCCAAAACTTGGGCATTCACATAATATGGGGGGGGGGAGTCATTTGGTAAGTTTTGAGTGAAATCCAATCGCTAGAACTATACAACACACCAACCACTCCAATTCGGAACGAATTGCTTGTGAACTTGAATTGTCCAATTTCTTATACCCACGGATTTCCGATCGAGCCCGAAACTTGGGCGTCATCATAATATGGTGGGAGGAGTCATTTGGTGAATTTTGAGTCCAATCCAATCGCTAGAACTATGCAATACACCAACCACTCCAATTCGGAACGAACTGTCCTGTAAACCTGAATTGTCCAATTTTTTACACCTGTGAATTTCCGATCGAGCCCGAAACTTGGGGATCATCATAATATGGTGGGAGGAGTCATTTGCTGAATTTTGAGTGCAATCCAATCGCTAGAACTACGGAATACACCAACCACACCTATGAGGAACGAACTGCCTGTAAACTTGAATTGTCCTATTTCTTACACCTATAGATTTCTGATCGGGCCCAGAACTTGGGCATTCACATAATATGGTGGGAGGAGTCATTTGGTAAGTTTTGAGTGAAATCCAATCGCTAGAACTATACAACACACCAACCACTCCCATTCGTAACGAACTGCCTGTGAACTTGAATTGTCCAATTTCTTACACCTATGGATTTCCGATCGAGCCCAAAACTTGGGCATCATCACAATATGGTGGGAGGAGTCATTTGTTGAGTTTTGAGTGAAATCCAATCGCTAGATCTGCGGAATACACCAACCACTCCTATAAGGAACGAACTGCCTTTGAACCTGAATTGTCCAATTTCTTACCCCGATGGATTTCCGATCGAGCCAAAAACTTGGATATCAACATAATATGGTGGGAGGAGTCATTTGCTGAATTTTGAGTGCAATCCAATCGCTAGAACTACGGAATACACCAACCACACCTATGAGGAACGAACTGCCTGTAAACTTGAATTGTCCTATTTCTTACACCTATAGATTTCTGATCGGGCCCAGAACTTGGGCATTCACATAATATGGTGGGAGGAGTCATTTGGTAAGTTTTGAGTGAAATCCAATCGCTAGAACTGTACAACACACCAACCACTCCCATTCGTAACGAACTGCCTGTGAACTTGAATTGTCCAATTTCTTACACCTATGGATTTCCGATCGAGCCCAAAACTTGGGCATCATCACAATATGGTGGGAGGAGTCATTTGCTGAATTTTGAGTGCAATCCAATCGCTAGAACAACGGAATACACCAACCACACCTATGAGGAACGAACTGCCTGTAAACTTGAATTGTCCTATTTCTTACACCTATAGATTTCTGATCGGGCCCAGAACTTGGGCATTCACATAATATGGTGGGAGGAGTCATTTGGTAAGTTTTGAGTGAAATCCAATCGCTAGAACTATACAATACACCAACCACTGCAATTCAGAACGAATTGCTTGTGAACTTGAATTGTCCAATTTCTTACACCGATGGATTTCCGATCGAGCCCGAAACTTGGGCGTCATCAAAATATGGTGGGAGGAGTCATTTGGAGAATTTTGAGTGCAATCCAATCGCTAGAACTATGCAATACACCAAGCACTCTAATTTGGAACGAACTGCCTGTGAACTTGAATTGTCCAATTTCTTACACCTATGGATTTCCGATCGAGCCCAAAACTTGGGCATCATCATAATATGGTTTGAGGAGTCATTTGGAGAGTTTTGACTGAAATACAGTCACTAGACCTACGGAATACACCAACCACTCTTATAAGGAACGAACTGCCTGAGAACTTGAATTGTCCAATTTCTTACACCTATTGATTTCCGATCGAGCCCAAAACTTGGGCATCGTCATAATATGGTGGGAGGAGTCATTTAATGAGTTTTGAGTGAAATCCAATCGCTAGAACTATGCAATACACCAACCACCACAATTCGAAACGAACTACCTGTTAACTTGAATTGTCCAAGTTCTTACACCTACAGATTTCTTATCGAGCCCAAAATTGGGGCATCAACATAATACGGTGGGAGGAGTCATTAGGTGAGTTTTAAGTGAAATCCAATCACTAGAACTACGGAATACACCAATCACTACTATAAGGAACGAATTGCCTTTGAACTTGAACTGTCCAATTTCTTACACCTATGTATTTCCGATCGAGCCCAAAACTTGGGCGCCATCATAATATGGTGGGAGGAGTCATTTGGAGAGTTTTGAATGAAATCCAATCGCTAGAACTACGGAATACACCAACCACTTCTATAAGGAACGAATTGCCTTTGAACCTGAATTGTCCAATTTCATACCCCTATTGATATCGGATCGAGCCGAAAACTTGGGCTTCATCATAATATGGAGGGAGGAGTCATTTGCTGAATTTTTAGTGAAATCCAATCACTACAACTGTGCAATACAGCAACCACTCCTATAAGGAACATACTGCCTTCAAACCTGAATTGTCCAATTTCTTACACCCATGGATTTCTGATCGAGCCCAAAACTTGGGCATCGTCATAATATATTGGGAGGAGTCATTTGGTGAGTTTTGAGTGAAATCCAATTGCAAGAACAATGGAATACACCTACCACTCCAATAAGGAACGCACTGCCGTTAAACCTGAATTGTCCAATTTCTTACCCCTATTGATTTCTGATTGAGCCCAAACCCAGGGAATCATCATAATACGGTGGGAGGAGTCATTTGGTGAGTTGTGAGTGAAATCCACTCGCTAGAACTATGCAATACACCAACCACTCCAATTCGGAACGAACTGCCTTTGAACTTGAATTGTCCAATTTCTTACACCTATGGATTTTCGATGGAGCCCAAAACTTGGGCATCATCATAATATGGTGGGAGTAGTGATTTGGTGAGTTTTGATTGAAATCCACTCGCTAGAACTACGAAATACACCAACCACTCCAATTCGGAACGAACTGCCTTTGAAGTTGAATTGTCCAATTTCTTACACCTATGGATTTACAATCGAGCCCAAAACTTGGGCATCATCATAATATTGTGGGAGGAGTCATTTGGCGAGTTTTGAGTGAAACCCAATCACTAGAACTATGGAATACACCAACCACTTCAATTCGGAACGAGCTGCCTTTGAACTTGAATTGTCCACTTTCTTACACCGATGGATTTCCGATGGAGCCCAAAACCTGGGCATCATCATAATATGGTGGGAGGAGTAATTTGGTGAGTTTTGAGTAAAATCCAATTGCAAGAACAACGGAATACACCAACCACTCCAATAAGGAACGAACTGCCTTTGAACCTGAATTGTCCAATTTCTTACCCCTATTGATTTCCGACCAAGCCCAAAACTTTGGCATCATCATAATATGGTGGGAGGAGTCATGTGGTGAGTTTTGAGTGAAATCCAATCGCTAGAACTACGGAAAACACCGAACACTCCAATAAAGCACGAACTGCCTTTGAACTTGAATTGTCCAATTTCGTACACCTATTGATTTCCGATCGAGCCCAAAACTTGGGCATTACCATAATATGGTGGGAGGAGTCATGTGGTGAGTTTTGGGTGAAATCCAATTTCTAAAACTACGGAATACACCAACCACTCCAATTCGGAACAAACGGCCTTCGAACTTGAAGTGTCCAATTTTGTACCCCTATTGATTTCCGACCGAGCCCAAAACTTGGGCATCATCATAATATGGTGGGAGGAGTCATGTGGCGAGTTTTGGGTGAAATCCAATTGCTAGAACTACGGAATACACCAACCACTCCAATTCGGAACAAACTGCCTTCAAACTTGAAGTGTCCAATTTCGTCCACCTATTGAATTCCGATCGAGCCCAAAACTTGGAAATCATCAAAATATGTTGGGAGGAGTCATTTGGTGAGTTTTGAGTGAAATCCAATCGCTAGAACTACGGAATTCACCAAACACTCCAATAAAGCACGAACAGCCTTTGAGCTAGAATTGTCCAATTTCGTACACCTATTGATTTCCGATCGAGCCCAAAACTTGGGCATCATCATAATATGGTGGGAGGAGTCATTTCGTGAGTTTTGAGTGAAATTCAATCGCTAGAACTACGAAATGTACCAACCACTCCAATAAGGCACGAACTGCCTCTGAACTTGAATTGTCCAATTTCGTATTCCTATTGATTTCCGATCGAGGCCAAAACTTGGGCATCATCATAATATGGTGGGAGGAGTCATTTGGTGAGTTTTGAGTGAAATCCAATCGCTAGAACTACGTAATACACCAACCACTCCAATTCGGAACAAACTGCCCTTGAACATGAAGTGTCCAATTATAAACACCTATTGATTTCCGATCGAGCCCAAAACTTGGGTATCATCATAATAAGTTGGGAGGAGTCATGTGGTGAGTTTTCAGTGAAATCCAATCGCTAGAACTACGGAATACACCAACCACTCCAATTCGGAACAAACTGCCTTCAAACTTTAAGTGTCCAATTTTGTACACCTATTGATTTCCGATCGAGGCCAAAACTTGGGCATCATCATAGTATGGTGGGAGGAGTCGTGTGGTGAGTTTTGGGTGAAATCCTATCGCTAGAACTACGGAATACACCAACCACTCCAATTCGGAACAAACTGCCTTTGAACTTGATGTGTCCAATTTCGTACACCTATTGATTTCCGATCAAGCAAAAAACTTGGGCATCATCATAATATGGTGGAAGGAGTCATGTGGTGAGTTTTGGGTGAAATCCAATTGCTAGAACTACGGAATACACCAACCACTCCAATTCGTAACAAACTGCCTTTGAACTTGAAGTGTCCAATTTCGTCACCTATTGATTTCCGATCAAGCCCAAAACTTGGGCATCATCATAATATGGTGGAAGGAGTCATGTGGTGAGTTTTGGGTGAAATCCAATTGCTAGAACTACGGAATACACCAACCACTCCAATTCGAAATAAACTACCTTTGAACTTGAATTGTCCAATTTCGTACACCATTTGATTTCCGATCGAGCCCAAAACTTGGGCGTCATCATAGTATGGTGGGGGGAGTCATTTGGGGAGTTTTGGGTGAAATCCAATCGCTAGAACTACGGAATACACCACCCACTCCAATTTGGAACAAATTGCCTTTGAACTTGAAGTGTACAATTTCGTACACCTATTGATTTCCGATCAGGCCAAAAACGGGGGCATCCGCATAATACGGAGGGAGGAGTCATGTGGTGAGTTTTGAGTGAAATCCAATGGCTAGAACTACGGAATACACCAACCACTCCAATTCGGAACAAACTGCCCTTGAACTTGAAGTGTCCAATTACAAACACCTATTGATTTCCGATCGAGCCCAAAACATGGGTATCATCATAATATGTTGGGAGGAGTCATGTGGTGAGTTTTGAGTGAAATCCAATCGCTAGAACTACGTAATTTACCAACCACTCCAATAAGGCACGAACTGCCTTTGAACTTGAAGTGTCCACTTACAAACACCTATTGATTTCCGATCCAGCCCAAAACTTGGGCTTCATAATAATATGGTGGGAGGAGTAATGTGGTGAGTTTTGAGTGAAATCCAATCGCTAGAACTACGGAATACTCCAACCACTCCAATTATGAACATACTGCCTTTGGTCTTGAAGTGTCCAATTTCATACACCTATTGATTTCCGATCGAGCCCAAAACTTGGGAATCATCATAATATATTGGGAGGAGTCATTTGGTGGGTTTTGAGTGAAATCCAATCGCTAGAACTACGGAATACACCAACCCCTCCAATTCGGAACAAACTGCCTTCGAACTTGAAGTGTCCAATTTCGTACAATTATTGATTTCCGACCGAGCCCAAAACTTGGGCATCATCATAATATGGTGGGAGGAGTCATGTGGTGAGTTTTGAGTGAAATCCAATCGCTAGAACTACGGAAAACACCGAACACTCCAATAAAGCACGAACTGCCTTTGAACTTGAATTGCCCAATTTCGTACACCTATTGATTTCCGATCGAGCCCAAAACTTGGGCATTACCATAATATGGTGGGAGGAGTCATGTGGTGAGTTTTGGGTGAAATCCAATTTCTAAAACTACGGAATACACCAACCACTCCAATTCGGAACAAACGGCCTTCGAACTTGAAGTGTCCAATTTTGTACCCCTATTGATTTCCGACCGAGCCCAAAACTTGGGCATCATCATAATATGGTGGGAGGAGTCATGTGGCGAGTTTTGGGTGAAATCCAATTGCTAGAACTACGGAATACACCAACCACTCCAATTCGGAACAAAATGCCTTCAAACTTGAAGTGTCCAATTTCGTACACCTATTGATTTCCGATCTTGGCCAAAACTTGGGCATCATAATAGTATGGTGGGAGGAGTCGTGTGGTGAGTTTTGGGTGAAATCCTATCGCTAGAACTACGGAATACACCAACCACTCCAATTCGGAACAAACTGCCTTTGAACTTGAAGTGTCCAATTTCGTACACCTATTGATTTCCGATCAAGACCAAAACTTGGGCGTCATCATAATATGGTGGAAGGAGTCATGTGGTGAGTCTTGGGTGAAATCCAATTGCTAGAACTACGGAATACACCAACCACTCCAATTCGAAATAAACTACCTTTGAACTTGAATTGTCCAATTTCGTACCCCATTTGATTTCCGATCGAGCCCAAAACTTGGGCATCATCATAGTATGGTGGGGGGAGTCATTTGGGGAGTTTTGGGTGAAATCCAATCGCTAGAACTACGGAATACACCACCCACTCCAGTTTGGAACAAATTGCCTTTGAACTTCAAGTCTACAATTTCGTACACCTATTGATTTCCGATTGATCAGTTCATAATTGTATATCATTTTGTACCTCTCTAGCTTATGATTTGGTTATGTTATTGAGTTAAACTTGTGCTTTTAATCCCTTTTCTGTTTGTCATTCAGTTCATTGGGCCTTAGGTAGCAATGATGGCTTTGGATAAGAAGAGTTGCAAAGGGGTGCAAAAACGAGCAGACTGAGTTAGCAATTCATTTCGGACTTATCTTTCTCATCTGAGCTTGGATTGGGCCAAATCACTTGTGGTTGGAAAGAAGAGATTCGGAACTGCAGGATGGACTACTCAAACATATCAATTGATGAAGCCAGGCCCAATCCGTGGTCCCATCAAGTTGCACCATGCTCAGGATTGCAGCTGCCAGCTGATGAGCTTGTCACCTCCTTTAAGCCATGTGCCTCACCCCAGCTGTAACTGACTTTGGCAGCCAAAAGAAGATCACATGGTTTGGCAGCACTGCCACAACTGATCAGCTTTGAACCCATGTGATGCAGCAGCAAAGGATGAAGGATGGTGTGGGAATATCATCATGATGTTCCTCCCTCTTAGCCCTATAAATAGAGAGGTCTTCAAGCTTCAAAAAAACACACATCCACCCCATACACTCTAGGTACACAGCCAGATACTCTAAACTGCCCCAAAACACCAAAACAGCTCCAGAAAACCTCCCTTCTATTTCCTACGAATTTCCTCTCTCTCAACCATCACCACTCACTCAAACTCATCCCAAATCACCTCCATATCCTTCATACATCCTTCCAGACGTGGAGAAGCTCTTGAAGAAGCATTGGACACCATAAGAATTTCAGAAAAGGGTTTTTCTACTCTTATGACATTCATTATGTTTTCCCAATTCTGTTTTAGTTTCTTTTCCATTATGAGTAGCTAAATCCATAACTAGGGTTTCGATGTAACCTAACATGAATATTCTGGGTTTATAAGTTTGAAGTTTGGAGTTTCAAGTTTGATTCATGATTCATGTTTTTATTCATTTTGCCTACTTGCCTATATGCTGATCGGAATGCTTAGCTACCATTTTGATTTGTATATCTTGGTTTGAATTAAGAGTAGACACCATGCTTTAATTCGAATTGAACTATGAATAGGAAGAGTATGTATGGACATTCGACAACAGGGATTAGATACATGCTTGGTTGTTTAAATTGTTCTTCTATGCTTAATGGGTTCCTAATGCTTAATTTTAGGTTAGACAACAAATGATCAAATTAGGGAATTAGGAACACAAGGTTAGGACCAGACACCATGGCCTAATCATACTTTAGCTAGAATCAATCTTTGAATCTGAATTAGACTTGTTACTTGACTCCTTATAACCCAGAATTGAATTGTTATGGTGAATCGAATGCCCTAGTCTCCAAATCCGTTTTCCAGCCCTTCAAAATCACTCTTTGTTACACTTGTTTATTTGCTTTCATTTGCAATTTCAGTTTGCTCACTTCTTTTCACAATCACAATCACTCTCACTCTAAATTCTGTTTTAGACTAGACTTCCTAACTTCTTGAATTTGGTAATCTAAGTACATAACTAATTTGAACTTCTCAGTCTTCGTGGGTACGACCTCGTACTTGTCTTGCTATACTACTAATTGCCCCGTACAATTGCGAGTTAACATAATATTAACAACACCGATCAGGCCAAAAACTTGGGCATCTGCATAATACGGAGGGAGGAGTCATGTGGTGAGTTTTGAGTGAAATCCAATCGCTAGAACTACGGAATACACCAACCACTCCAATTCGGAACTGATCAGTTCATAATTGTATATCATTTTGTACCCCTCTAGCTTATGATTTGGTTATGTTGTTGAGTTAAACTTGTGCTTTTAATCCCTTTTCTGTTTGTCATTCAGTTCTTTGGGCCTTAGGTAGCATTGGTGGCTTTGGATAAGAAAAGTTGCACAATGTTGCAAAAACGAGCAGACTGAGTTAGCTATTTGTTTCGGCCCTAACTTCCTCCTCCCAACTTGGATTGGCCCAAATGATTTGTGGTTAGAAAGAGGAGTTTCTGAACTGCAAGATGGACTGCTCATACGTATCCATTGATGAAGCCAAGCCCAATCCGTGGTCCCATCAAGTTGCACCTTGCTCAGGATTGCAGCTGCCAGCTGATGAGCTTGTCACCTCCTTTAAGCCATGTGCCTCACCCCAGCTGTAACTGACTTTGGCAGCCAAAAGAAGACCACATGGGATGGCAGCCAAAAGAAGACCACATGGGATGGCAGCTAAAAGAAGATCACATGGGTTGGCAGCAAAACTGATCACCTTTGAACCCATGTGAAGAAAGCTTGTGCATCAGCAAAAGATGAAGGATGGTGTGGGAATATCATCATGATGTTCCTCCCTCTTAGCCCTATAAATAGAGAGGTCTTCAAGCTTCAGAAAACACACATCCACCCCATACACTCTAGGTACACAGCCAGATACTCTAAACTGCCCCAAAACACCAAAACAGCTCCAGAAAACCTCCCTTCTATTTCCTACGAATTTCCTCTCTCTCAACCATCACCACTCACTCAAACTCATCCCAAATCACCTCCATATCCTTCATACATCCTTCCAGACGTGGAGAAGCTCTTGAAGAAGCATTGGACACCACAAGAACTTCAGAAAAGGGTTTTTCTACTCTTATGACATTCATTATGTTTTCCCAATTCTGTTTTAGTTTCTTTTCCATTATGAGTAGCTAAATCCATAACTAGGGTTTCGATGTAACCTAACATGAATATTCTGGGTCTATAAGTTTGAAGTTTGGAGTTTCAAGTTTGATTCATGATTCATGTTTTTATTCATTTTGCCTACTTGCTTATATGCTGATCGGAATGCTTAGCTACCATTTTGATTTGTATATCTTGGTTTGAATTAAGAGTAGACACCATGCTTTAATTCGAATTGAACTATGAATAGGAAGAGTATGTATGGACATTCGACAACAGGGATTAGATACATGCTTGGTTGTTTAAATTGTTCTTCTATGCTTAATGGGTTCCTAATGCTTAATTTTAGGTTAGACAACAAATGATCAAATTAGGGAATTAGGAACACAAGGTTAGGACCAGACACCATGGCCTAATCATACTTTAGCTAGAATCAATCTTTGAATCTGAATTAGACTTGTTACTTGACTCCTTATAACCCAGAATTGAATTGTTATGGTGAATCGAATGCCCTAGTCTCCAAATCCGTTTTCCAGCCCTTCAAAATCACTCTTTGTTACACTTGTTTATTTGCTTTCATTTGCAATTTCAGTTTACTCATTTCTTTTCACAATCACAATCACAATTACTATCACTTTAAATTCTGTTTTAGACTAGACTTCCTAACTTCTTGAATTTGGTAATCTAAGTACATAACTAATTTGAACTTCTCAGTCTTCGTGGGTACGACCTCGTACTTGTCTTGCTATACTACTAATTGCCCCGTACAATTGCGAGTTAACATAATATTAACAACAAATTTTGGCGCCGTTGCCGGGGACTGAACGAAAGTTCTTCCCTGGTTATGTGCCCAAGGTTACCCTATTCTTTTTAGTGTTTCTAATTAACTCAAGTTATTTTCTGTTTCAGGTAGTTTATGTCTAGAAATCCATTCCTTGAACAAGTGAGGTCTTCGTTCCAACGTTCCAAATCCTTGAACGCAGGACCATCGTTGCAACCCAACCGGGTGATCTCTGGAATTCAGAATCGTCTAGAAAGGGAGTTGTCAACTGCAAAAGACCAAGCTCTGGCCACATTTTCAAGTCTTGCTCTCCACACTGAACTTCCTGGTTCTTCACCTTCAAATTCGGAAGCAAGTTCAGACCAAGAAGAAGAAGAAGAGATGGCTGCCAATGAGTTCATGGGAGAACTTGATATCCCAACAATTCCAGCATCTCCTTCAAGCATTTTGCTGCCCACTGTAGCTCGAAATTATGAGCTTAAATCTTCTCATCTTAATATGTTGCCTTCCTTTTATGGTTTACCTAATGAAGATCCATTAACTCATATAAAGGATATTTTTAATGTTGTGAGTTCTTTTCCCTTGACAGGTGTGACAGAAGATCAACTTCGAATGAGAGTGTTTCCATACACTTTGAAGGATAAGGCAAAATATTGGTTGAATTCTTTGAAGCCTGGTTCACTCACTTCATGGGCTGCCATTCAAAAGAAGTTCCTGGAAAAATACTTCTCCACGCAAAAGACCGACATGCTCAGGGACAAGATCTTATTATTTGCACAGCAAGATGATGAATCGTTTTGTGAAGCATGGGAGAGATTCAATGGGCTGCTCAACCAATGTCCTCATCATGGGATTCCATTGAAGCTTCAAATGCGTATGTTTTATAAAGGACTAACCTCTTCTAGTCATAATATAGTCACCAATTTTGCAGGTGGTTCTTTTAAAACCAAGACTCCCGAAGAAACGTATGAACTCTTTGAAGAGATAGCAATGGAGACCCAACATACGGATACAAGAGGTAAACGTGTTGTTAGTGGTTCTAATGATTCTTCTAGTGTGCAGATTTTAAAACTGGAACAAAAGCTAGATGCTCTTCTTGCATTAAACTCAAGAAGCCCTCCGAAGGAAGTGTGTAGTATTTGCGAAACTCATGACCATGCTACCATAGCTTGTCCACTTGGGGCTGGATATCCAGAATTTGTGCAAGAGCAAGCTAAGGTGGTAAATTCCTACAACCAAGGTCCAAGAAATGATCCATACTCTCAAAGTTATAATCCAGGTTGGAGGAATCATCCAAACTTTTCATGGAGGAATACTCAGAATCAAGCCAATCCCCCTTCATTCGAAAAGCCACAACAAACATCATCATTGGAGGATATAGTTAAGCAGATGGCAATCAACCAATCCAATTTCCAGCAAACTACACAAGCTGCCATTACCAAATTGGAAGTCCAATTAGGCCAAATAGCTGCTGAAATAACTCAAAGAGAGCTTGGGAAATGGCCAAGCCAAACTGAGATCAATCCAAAGAACCATGAAGTCAAGGCCATTCATGTGCTCAGATCAGGTAAGATCATTAATAATAAAGTTGATTCTAATCTTTCAAATGATGTTGTGATTGTAGAAGATGAAGAGGAAGAGACCATGGCTACGGAAGAAGAACAGCCCAAAACTTCTCAATCTGCTCCTAATGCCAAATCAGATTCTCAGGAACCCAATCCATTCCAATTGCATAAAAGGGATGACAAATTCGTGCCATCACATCTTCAAGAAGATAGATACGTGCCACCCGCTCCATATGTTCCACCTATTCCATTTCCAGGCCGTCTTCAGAAAACAAAGCAAGATAAGGCTTTTAAAGAGATTTATGATATTTTGAGTAAAGTTAATATCAATTTGTCTTTGCTTGATCTTATTGAACAGATTCCTGCATATGGAAAGTTCATCAAGAACTTGAAGACTCACAAGCTCAATTTTGCTCCAAATGAAGAAGTAAAGCTCGACATGAATGTAAGTGCTGTGTTGCAAAGGAAGCTTCCACCAAAATCAAAAGATCCTGGCAGCTTTGACATTCCCATTAACATTGGAGACAAGAAGGTTGGAAGAGCCATGTTAGACTTGGGAGCAGGCATCAATGTAATGCCATATTCAGTTTATCAAGAGCTTGGCTTAGAAGGGATGAAGAAGACTTCAATTCGTCTTGAACTAGCTGATCATTCTATCAAATATCCAAAAGGTATTGTAGAAGATATTCTAGTTCAAGTTAATACACTAATTCTCCCTGTTGATTTTGTAGTGATGGATATGGAGGACAACCCAAATGGAGATCGTGTTGATCCCATTCTCTTAGGACGACCATTCATGGCCACTACAAATACAATTATACATATGAAAGATGGCACCATCTCCATGACTGTGTTGGGTGAAACTGCTGAATTTAAAGTGTTTGATCCTCCATCTCAACCTTCTATCTCTCTTGATACTTGTTTTACAATTGATGTTGTGAATGATGAAGTTTCTTCCAAGAGTTTGCAGAAACAGACCAATGATGATACAGATGTTGTCATTTCACAAGAAGAGAAAGATCATGTTGAACCAGAGTTCCAAGAAGTGGTAGCTGCCCTAGAAGTGTCGCAGCCATTCCCACCATTTTCTGGGCTACCACTTGAGCCTTTTGAACCATTCTCTACGAAATTGGAACCATCCAATGTCACCCCAATGTTCAATGTAACCCTCATTACTGACATGAAGAAAAAGAAAAGAAAAAGACAAAGGAAGCAAAGGAAGAGGAGAAGGAGCTGGGTGAACCATCTTGCGTATAAGGAGTCCATTGATCCAAAACCTCCCAATTCATCAACTTAGCTGATTGCATAATGTCTTGCCAAGACAGTAACTAAGGCGCTTCTTGGGAGGCAACCCATGTGTTCAAGAAGACGGTGCTTGGTAGGGGTCAACCTAATCGCATCAAGGGGGAGTTTCTCTAAACCATCTTCTTAACTTTTCCCTTTATCATTTGCATGTTCTCAATCATCTTTTCTATGCTTTAACATTGAGGACAATGTTCAATTCAGGTCTGGGGGGGAAGGTTTTCAATTTTAATTCATTTGTGGTTTCAATTTTTGTTCTTTTGTCACTAATTTTTTTAGAATGTCATACAATCAATGCTATGGAGCTGCCATTGAGGTTTTCATATCATAATTTTTGCACTTCACAAAGCTTTTGCTCTTAGAATTCTGGTGGCTAAAGTACCATGCTCAAATTCTTGAAGGAGAAAAGTGGAGACTACCCTAGTGAGCTACATTGAGCCTAATTGCTTTCCTGAGAGGGTTTAAAGTGTTTCTACTTCTCATCTCTACTCATTTTCTTCATTTCACTCTAAATGATCTCATTGTTCCATTTTGATTGAATACTAAGGATGATTCTCTTTTGCAGATATCATGTGCTTGCTCTCATTCATGAATGAACTCATTGAAGTGATGCTAGGCTATGTGTGCATAACCATTCTGTGTGCTTCCTTTTCACCCTACCCATTTGTGTGTTCCATCAGCCCTTTTGAAGCCAAACACTTCAAGCCCTTTTTCTTCTATCATTTCCCTACCTTTGTATCTCAATCTGAGATGTTTAACCTATTGTAGCCATACCCTATAACTTAGAAATATACCAAGGTTTGCCAAGATAAAGTTTGAAGCAAGGAAGTTGCTGCCATGTACCTAAATGAAAAATCGTGTGAATCTGTGCAATGAAGCTAAAGAAGATGCAGATCAAATCAGCAAAAATGAAAGATGAAAGTGTTTCGATTTGATCTAAGTATGAAATATAAGGTCTATACCTTGTGATAACATGAAGTTTGCAGCCCTGCCAATCTAAATCAATGATACCTTGCAGATCAAAGAAGAATGCAACCTTGGTATGTTCTTAAGTTCTTGTTTTTCCTTCCAATTCTTCCATTTCCCCTAACCTTAGCCTTTCATTACAACCTTGTAAAAGACCTAGCTGATCTTTGAGGATGTATTCATGGTTGCTGTAAGTATGTGTGTATCTCTATTCTTAGTATTTGATTCCTTTCTTGAGATCTAACCAAAACTCGTGCTTCTATTTCTTACACTCACTTATGCTTTCTTGAGAGAATTAAACCATAGGTTCTGAGTGATTGAGTGTTATCTGTGAGAAATAGAGTCGAAGCATGTTCTCCATTCAAGGTTTGAGTGTGCTTGCTTTGAAGCCGTGTGCCTTTGAGCTATAGCTTCCACTTTACGCACTGATTGATCACCTATCTTGGCAACTCTATGGTATTGGAGGTATGACAAAAGTTTTCTTTCATTTTCATTAAGTTGATTTCAAAGTTTTACTAAATCACTTTGTTTTGTAGAGTCAGTAAAGCGTTTGTGGGTATCGTTTCTGTTAAACCCTCAGGAGACACAACTCCTCCTACTAGGGATGCCTAGAGGTTTAAAGGCTTGTTGCATACGCTCAATGCAATCGAGTTACCTGCGGAAGTGGTTTAGTTAACTTCTTGTTTTGTTTTTAACTTTGTTTTGTGTTGTTTTGCTCGAGGACTAGCAAAATCTAGGTCTGGGGGTATTTGATCAGTTCATAATTGTATATCATTTTGTACCCCTCTAGCTTATGATTTGGTTATGTTGTTGAGTTAAACTTGTGCTTTTAATCCCTTTTCTGTTTGTCATTCAGTTCTTTGGGCCTTAGGTAGCATTGGTGGCTTTGGATAAGAAAAGTTGCACAATGTTGCAAAAACGAGCAGACTGAGTTAGCTATTTGTTTCGGCCCTAACTTCCTCCTCCCAACTTGGATTGGCCCAAATGATTTGTGGTTAGAAAGAGGAGTTTCTGAACTGCAAGATGGACTGCTCATACGTATCCATTGATGAAGCCAAGCCCAATCCGTGGTCCCATCAAGTTGCACCTTGCTCAGGATTGCAGCTGCCAGCTGATGAGCTTGTCACCTCCTTTAAGCCATGTGCCTCACCCCAGCTGTAACTGACTTTGGCAGCCAAAAGAAGACCACATGGGATGGCAGCCAAAAGAAGACCACATGGGATGGCAGCTAAAAGAAGATCACATGGGTTGGCAGCAAAACTGATCACCTTTGAACCCATGTGAAGAAAGCTTGTGCATCAGCAAAAGATGAAGGATGGTGTGGGAATATCATCATGATGTTCCTCCCTCTTAGCCCTATAAATAGAGAGGTCTTCAAGCTTCAGAAAACACACATCCACCCCATACACTCTAGGTACACAGCCAGATACTCTAAACTGCCCCAAAACACCAAAACAGCTCCAGAAAACCTCCCTTCTATTTCCTACGAATTTCCTCTCTCTCAACCATCACCACTCACTCAAACTCATCCCAAATCACCTCCATATCCTTCATACATCCTTCCAGACGTGGAGAAGCTCTTGAAGAAGCATTGGACACCACAAGAACTTCAGAAAAGGGTTTTTCTACTCTTATGACATTCATTATGTTTTCCCAATTCTGTTTTAGTTTCTTTTCCATTATGAGTAGCTAAATCCATAACTAGGGTTTCGATGTAACCTAACATGAATATTCTGGGTCTATAAGTTTGAAGTTTGGAGTTTCAAGTTTGATTCATGATTCATGTTTTTATTCATTTTGCCTACTTGCTTATATGCTGATCGGAATGCTTAGCTACCATTTTGATTTGTATATCTTGGTTTGAATTAAGAGTAGACACCATGCTTTAATTCGAATTGAACTATGAATAGGAAGAGTATGTATGGACATTCGACAACAGGGATTAGATACATGCTTGGTTGTTTAAATTGTTCTTCTATGCTTAATGGGTTCCTAATGCTTAATTTTAGGTTAGACAACAAATGATCAAATTAGAGAATTAGGAACACAAGGTTAGGACCAGACACCATGGCCTAATCATACTTTAGCTAGAATCAATCTTTGAATCTGAATTAGACTTGTTACTTGACTCCTTATAACCCAGAATTGAATTGTTATGGTGAATCGAATGCCCTAGTCTCCAAATCCGTTTTCCAGCCCTTCAAAATCACTCTTTGTTACACTTGTTTATTTGCTTTCATTTGCAATTTCAGTTTACTCATTTCTTTTCACAATCACAATCACAATTACTATCACTTTAAATTCTGTTTTAGACTAGACTTCCTAACTTCTTGAATTTGGTAATCTAAGTACATAACTAATTTGAACTTCTCAGTCTTCGTGGGTACGACCTCGTACTTGTCTTGCTATACTACTAATTGCCCCGTACAATTGCGAGTTAACATAATATTAACAACAGGAACAAACTGCCTTCAAACTTGAAGTGTCCAATTTCGTACACGTATTGATTTCCGATCGAGGCCAAAACTTGGGCATCATCATAATATGGTGGGAGGAGTCATGTGGTGAGTTTTGAGTGAAATCCGATCGCTAGAACTACGGAATACACCAACCACTCCAATTCGGAACAAACTGCCTTCGAACTTGAAGTGTCCAATTTCATACCCCTATTGATTTCCGATCGAGTGCAAAACTTGGGCATCATCATAATATGGTGGGAGGAGTCATTTGGTGAGTTTTGAGTGAAATCCAATCGCTAGAGCTACGGAATACACCAAACACTCCAATAAAGCACGAACTGCTTTTGAACTTGAATTGTCCAATTTCGTACACCTATTGATTTCCGATCGAGCCCAAAACTTGGGGATCATCATAATATGTTGGGAGGAGTCATTTGGTGGGTTTTGAGTGAAATCCAATCGCTAGAACTACGGAATACACCAACCACTCCAATTCGGAACAAACTGCCTTCGAACTTGAAGTGTCCAATTTCGTACAATTATTGATTTCCGACCAAGCCCAAAACTTGGGCATCCTCATAATATGGCGGGTGGAGTCATGTGGTGAGTTTTGAGTGAAATCCAATCGCTAGAACTACGGAATACACCAACCACTCCAATTCGGAACAAACTGCCCTTAAACTTGAAGTGTACAATTTCGTACACCTATTGATTTCCGATCGAGCGCAAAACCTGGGCATCATCATAATATGGTGGGAGGAGTCATTTGGTGAGTTTTGAGTGAAATCCAATCGCTAGAACTACGAAATGTACCAACCACTCCAATCAGGCATAAACTGCCTTTGAACTTGAATTGTCCAATTTCGTACACCTATTGATTTCCGATCGAGCCCAAAACTTGGGCATCATCACAGTATGGTGGGAGGAGTCATTTGATGAGTTTTGAGTGAAATCCAATCGGCAGAACTACGGAAAACACCGAACACTCCAATAAAGCACGAACTGCCTTTGAACTTGAATTGTCCAATTTCGTACACCTATTGATTTCCGATCGAGCCCAAAACTTGGGCATCATCAGAATATGGTGGGAGGAGTCATGTGGTGAGTTTTGGGTGAAATCTGTTGGGCCTATTCTTAACAACTAAAATGAGTTATTAAAAATAGCAACTTTAATTCTCGCAAGTGCACGAACCGTTTATAGTATAGCTTATGTAAATACGAGGTCGATCCCACGGAGAATGGTAACGTGGTTACAAGTTAAACTACTTAGAATGCTGGAATAACATAATACTAACTAACTAACTAACTAACAAAATGGCAAGGTCTAGGACATAATCCTAGCACCACACACGCACTCGAAATGGGGGGTTTTGTTGTTGAAATGGAAACAAGAGAATGAAATGGAAGTGCTGGAAAGTAACAATGGCAGCGATCAACAAGTTGTGAAACAATCATTGAGAAGTGTTAGAGCCTTGGAATCCACCACTAGTTTTCCTATCCAAGTTATGAATGCATAGAAGTGAGTCAAGCTTCATCAACAATAGATTATCGCATACAAGCCTATGGTATCTAGGTGCAGGATGCATGATTCTCCTAAGGCATGTAATTGTGCATGGTAACTACACAACACGTGATCTCTAATATGCAACCTAAGCATGGTATCTACTTAGAATAAAGCATACAAGAGTCATTAAGTTCCCTGAGAATATGATAATCACACCAGTCCTAGAACATGGTTTCTGTCCTAGTCAACCTATGGTCATTAACCCCTTGAATGATTCTTAGGCCATTCATGTGTTGCTTGTGAAAGGAGAGTAGAATTGGTGAATCTAAACCCCTTCCCAACCTGTGCTAGATGCATAAAATCCTAGTCAGCTACTCTAAGAAAGCATACATCAAGCACATAATAAACTGGAGATTAACAACTTGATAATGAAAGCAAGGAAATCAATTAACTATGAAATCATCCATAACATTGAATATTCATGACTAGGGCTTCATCCTAAGCCCTAACTAAATGGATTAGTTAAACATAACTATGAATACAGAAAATAAGAAATACATAAATAGAATAAAGAGAATAGAAGAACTAGTTGGTGGCAGCAAGGTAGTTCCCAGGACAGCGCCAAGCTCTCCCTCCTTTGCAGCTAGCTCTCTTCTCACTTTGTGGTGAATCTGAATGTGTGTATGAGAATAATGGATGAAGTGAATGTATGTGTCTAACTCTCCTCTCCCCCCCTTGTGAATGAGTTGCAACTCTCTATTTATAGACTTCCAAAATTCGTCCTCCCCATGGCTGGTGTAGACAGCCCACCAGAAATCCTGGAAACTGTTCCTTGATTTGTGCAAACATGTTTCCCCATAATTAAGCATGCCTTGTTTTGCTCCTTGAGACTTCCAATGCCGAAATGACTCCCTAATTTGCTCAACATGTTTGGTCTAAAGTCGGGTACAACTGAGGTGAGGCACTTGGCTCAAGGGAGGTGTGGAACACAAGGCTCATTAGCTGGCAGCTGCATATTAAAATCCTCCTGAGCATGGTTCAGTGTTTGACGGGCTAAGGACTCCAGATATGTTCAATTGGGCTGAATTTTGGATATGTTATACTAGACACCAATATGAACAACTTCTATGAAGGACGTCTCCTCATTTGAGTTTTGTAAGTTGCTGAAATGATGCTTGTAAGATGACCCACGACGATGGACTGACAAGGATAGTGTGGCCCAAATTGGGTCTGTCTTTAAGTTTATATTCCTCTTGTGCCAATCAGCCCTTAATATGCATGGATTGTGTCAAATGTGATCTCTTGCTGCCTTAACCTACAAAACACACAAACATAGGTAAGTGACTCGAAATAAAGAGAAACTAAACAAAATCACCAAGTAAAGAAGGCATGCAAATGTGTGAAATTAAGAACATATCAAATACCCCCAAACTTAGATTTTGCTAGTCCTCGAGCAAAAAAAAAATAAAACTATAACTTAGAAAACAGGAAATAAGCAACTAGCCTTCCAAACAATATCCCCAAAGAATCACCAAAGTATATGGTTCCAAAGAAACACAACAATCACAATCTAAGTTCCACGCACATGATTCAAGAGTGTGCAAAGCTTACAATGACATCCTTAAGTGTAGTGTGTGAATGCCAAATCAGAACAACACCTGCAACTCAAATAAGTACATGCGCACACACTTAGAGCACAATCAAGAATTTCAAACCCCATAAGCTCGTTATCAAATCAGCTCTCCACAGTAATACCATACAATACCAAGGATCAAAAGGACTTTACAAGGGTTGTAATGAGGCTTAGGGTAGTGGTTGAATGAAAGAGGGGATATGGATATATAACAACATTTTGAGCACAACTAAAGCATAGGTAAAAGCATGAGAGATTACTGAACTTTGTAACAAGCAAGGAACACATACATGAGCAGATTTCCAACATAATTGCTAGAACTACGGAATACACCAACCACTCCAACAAGGCACGAACTGCCTTTGAACTTGAAGTGTCCAATTTCGTACACCTATTGACTTCCGATCGAGCCCAAAACTTGGGCATCATCATAATATGGTGGGAGGAGTCATGTGGAGAGTTTTGAGTGAAATCCAATCGCTAGAACTACGGAATACACCAACCACTCCAATTCGGAACAAAATGCGTTTGAACTTGAATTGCCCAATTTCGTACACCTATTGATTTCCGATCGAGCCCAAAACTTGGGCATCATCATAATATGGTGGGAGGAGTCAAGTGGCGAGTTTTGAGTGAAATCCAATCACTAGAACTACGGAATACACCAACCACTCCAATAAGGCACAAACTGCCTTTGATCTCGAATTGTCCAATTTCGTATACCTACTGATTTCTGATCGGGCCCAAAACATGGGCATCATCATAATACGGTGGGAGGAGTCATGTGGTGAGTTTTGGGTGAAATCCAATTGCTAAAACAACGGAATACACCAACTACTCCAATTCGGAACAAACTGCCTTCGAACTTGAAGTGTCCAATTTCGTACAACTATTGATTTCCGACCGAGCCCAAAACTTGGGCATCATCATAATATGGTGGGAGGAGTCATGTGGTGAGTTTTGGGTGAAATTCAATCGCTAGAACTAAGGAATAAACCAACCACTCTAATTCAGAACAAACTGCCTTTAAACTTGAAGTGTCCAATTTCGTACACCTATTGATTTCCGATCGAGCCCAAAACTTGGGCATCATCATAATATGGTGGGAGGAGTCATGTGGTGAGTTTTGAGTGAAATCCAATCGCTAGAAATACGGAATACACCAACCACTCCAATTCGGAACAAACTGCCGTTGAACTTGAAGTGTCTAATTTCGTACACCTATTGATTTCCGATCGAGCGCAAAACTTGGGCATCATCATAATATGGTGGGAGGTGTCATTTGGTGAGTTTTGAGTGAAATCCAATCCCTAGAGCTACGGAATACACCAAACGCTCCAATAAAGCACGAATTGCCTTTGCACTTGAATTGTCCAATTTCGTAAACCTATTGATTTCCGATCGAGCCCAAAACTTGGGCATCATCGTAATATGGTGGGAGGAGTCATTTGATGAGTTTTGAGTGAAATCCAATCGCTAGAACTACGGAATACACCGAACAATCCAATAAAGACGAACTGCCTTTGAACTTGAAGTGTCCAATTTCGTACACCTATTGATTTCCGATCAAGCCCAAAACTTGGGCATCATCATAATATGGAGGCAGGAGTCATTTGGTGAGTTTTGAGTGAAATCCGATCCCTAGAACTGCGGAATACACCAACCACTCCAATTCGGAACAAACTGCCTTCGAACTTGAAGTGTCCAATTTCGTACCCCTATTGATTTCCGATCGAGCGCAAAACTTGGGCATCATCATAATATGGAGGCAGGAGTCATTTGGTGAGTTTTGAGTGAAATCCGATCGCTAGCGCTACGGAATACACCAAACACTCCAATAAAGCACGAACTTCCTTTGCACTTGAACTGTCCAATTTCGTAAGCCTATTGATTTCCGATCAAGCCCAAAACTTGGGCATCGTCGTAATATGGTGGGAGGAGTCATTTGATGAGTTTTGAGTGAAATCCAATCGCTAGAACTATGGAATACAACGAACAATCCAATAAAGACGAACTGCCTTTGAACTTGAAGTGTCCAATTTCGTACACCTATTGATTTCCGATCAAGCCCAAAACTTGGGCATCATCACAATATGGTGCGAGGAGTCATGTGGTGAGTTTTGAGTGAAATTCAATTGCTAGAACTACGGAATACACCAACCACTCCAACAAGGCACGAACTGCCTTTGAACTTGAAGTGTCCAATTTCATACACCTATTGATTTCCGATCGAGCCCAAAACTTGGGCATCATCATAATATGGTGCGAGGAGACATGTGGTGAGTTTTGAGTGAAATGCCATCGCTAGAACTACGGATTACACGAACCACTTCAATTCGGAACAAACTGCCTTTGAACTTGAAGGGTCCAATTTCGTACACCTATTGATTTCCGATCAGGCCAAAAACTTGGGAATCAACATAATATGTTTGGAGGAGTCATTTGATGAGTTTTGAGTGAAATCCAATCGCTAGAACTAAGAAATGTACCAACCACTCCAACAAGGCACGAACTGCCTTTGAACTCGAATTGTCCAATTTCGTACACCTATTGATATCCTATCGGGCCCAAAACTTGGGCATCATCATATTATGGTGGGAGGAGTCATGTGGTGAGTTTTGGGTGAACTCCAATTGCTAAAACTACGAAATACACCAACCACTCCAATTCGGAACAAACTGCCTTCGAACTTGAAGTGTCCAATTTCGTGTACCTATTGATTTCCGATCGAGCCCAAAACGTGGGCATCATCATAATATGGTGGGAGGAGTCATGTGGTGAGTTTTGAGTGAAATCCAATCGCTAGAACTACGGAATACACCAACCACTCAAATTCGGAACAAACTGCCTTCGAACTTGAAGTGTCCAATTTTGTACCCCGATTGATTTACGATCGAGTGCAAAACTTGGGCATCATCATAATATGGTGGGAGGAGTCATTTGGTGAGTTTTGAGTGACATCCAATCGCCAGAGCTACGGAATACACCAAACATTCCAATAAAGCACGAACTGCTTTTGAACTTGAATTGTCCAATTTCGTACACCTATTGATTTCTGATCGATCCCAAACCTTGGGCATCATCATAATATGGTGGGAGGAGTCATGTGGTGAGTTTTGGGTGAAATCCAATTGCTAGAACTACGGAATACACCAACTGCTGCAATTCGGAACAAACTGCCTGCGAACTTGAAGTGTCCAATTTTGTACACCTGTTGATTTCCGACCGAGCCCAAAACTTGGGCATCATCATAATATGGTGGGAGGAGTCATGTGGTGAGCCTTGGGTGAAATCCAATCGCTAGAACGAAGGAATAAACCAACCACTCTAATTCGTAACAAATTGCCTTTAAACTTGAAGTGTCCAATTTCGTACACCTATTGATTTCCGATCGAGCCCAAAACTTGGGCATCATCATAATGTGGAGAGTTTTAAGTGAAATCCAATCGCTAGAACGAAGGAATAAACCAACCACTCCAATTCGGAATAAACTGCCTTTGAACTTGAAGTGTCCAATTTCGTACACCTAGTGATTTCCGATCGAGCGCAAAACTTGGGCATCATCATAATATGGTGGGAGGTGTCATTTGGTGAGTTTTGAGTGAAATCCAATCTCTAGAGCTACGGAATACACCAAACGCTCCAATAAAGCACGAACTGCCTTTGAACTTGAATTGTCCAATTTCGTACACCTATTGATTTCCGAACGAGCCCAAAACTTGGGCATCATCATAATATGGTGGGAGGAGTCATGTGCAGAGTTTTGGGTGAAATCCAATGGCTAGAAGTAAGAAATACAACAACCACTCCAATTCGGAACAAACTGCCTTTGAACTTGAAGTGTCCAATTTCGTACACCTATTGATTTCCGATCGAGCCCAAAACTTGAGCAACATCATAAACTGGTGGGAGGAGTCATTTGGTGAGTTTTGAGTGAAATCCAATCGCTAGAACTACGGAATACACCAACCACTCCAATTCGGAACAAACTGCCTTTGAACTTGAAGTGTCCAATTTCGTACACCTATTGATTTCCGATCGAGCCCAAAACTTGAGCATCATCATAAACTGGTGGGAGGAGTCATTTGGTAAGTTTTGAGTGAAATCCAATCGCTAGAACTACGAAATACACCAACCACTCCAATAAGGCATGAACTGCCTTTGAACTTGAATTGTCCAATTTCGTACACCTATTGATTTCCGATCGAGCCCCAAACTTGGGCATCATCATAATATGGTGGGAGGAGTCATGTGGTGAATTATGATGATGCACGAAATTGGTGCACGAAATTGGACACTTCAAGTTGAAGGCAGTTTGTTCCGAATTGGAGTGGCTGGTGCATTCCGTAGTTCTAGCGAATGGATTTCACCCAAAACTCACCACACGACTCCTCCCGCCATATTATGGTGATGCCCAAGTTTTGGGCTCGATCGGAAATCAATAGGTGTACGAAATTGGACAATTCAAGGTCAAAGGCAGTTCGTGCCTTATTGGAGTGGTTGGTACATTTCGTGGTTCTAGCGATTGGATTTCACTCAAAACTCCCCAAATGTCCCCTCCCAACATGTTATGTTGATGCCCAAGTTCCGAATTGGAGTGGTTAGTGTATTCCGAATTAGAGTGGTTAGTGAATCCGTAGTTCTAGCGATTGGATTTCACTCAAAACTCACCACATGACTCCTCCCACCATATTATGATGATGCCCAAGTTTTGAGCTCGATCGGAAGTCAATGGGTGTACGAAATTGGACACTTCAAGTCCAAAGGCAGTTTGTTCCGAATTGGAGTGGTTGGTGTATTCCGCAGTTCTAGCGAATGGATTTCACTCAAAACTCACCAAATGACTCCTCCCATCATATTATGACGATGCCCAAGTTCTGAGCTCGATCGGAAATCAATAGGTGTACGAAATTGGACTATTCAAGTTCAAAGGCAGTTCGTGCTTTATTGGAGTGTTTGGTGCATGTCGTAGTTCTAGCGATTGCATTTCACTCAAAACTCATCAAATGACTCCTCCCACCAAATTATGATGACGCCCAAGTTTTGGGCTCGATCGGAAATCAATGGGTGTACGAAATTGGACACTTCAAGTCCAAAGGCAGTTTGTTCCGAATTGGAGTGGTTGGTGTATTCCGTAGTTCTAACGATTGGATTTCACTCAAAACTCACCAAATGACTCCTCCCACCGTAGTATGATGATGCCCAACTTTTGGGCTTGATCGGAAATCATTGGGTGTACGAAATTGAACACTTCAAGTCCAAAGGCAGTTTGTTCCGAATTGGAGTGGTTGGGGTATTTAGTTCTAGCAAATGGATTTCCCTCAAAACTCACCACATGACTCCTCCCACCATATTTTGATGATGCCCCAGTTTTGGGCCAGATCGGAAATCAGTAAGTGTACGAAATTGGACACTTCAAGTTCAAAGACAGTTTGTTCCGAATTGGAGAGGTTAGTGTATTCCGTAGTTCTAGCGATTGGATTTCACTCAAAACTCACCATATGACTACACCCAACATATTATGATGATGCCCAAGTTTTGGGCTCGATCGGAAATGAATAGGTGTACGAAATTGGACACTTCAAGTTCCAAGGCAGTTTGTTCCAAATTGGAGTGGTTAGTGTATTCCGTAGTTCTAGAGATTGGATTTCACCCAAAACTCTCCACATGAGTCCTCCCACCATATTATCATGATGACCAAGTTTTGGGCTTGATCTTAAATCAATAGGTGTACGAAATTGGACACTTAAAGTTCAAAGGTAGTTTGTTCCGAATTGGAGTGGTTGGTGTATTCCGTAGTTCTACCGACTGGATTTCACTCAAAACTCACCACATGACTCCTCCCACCATATTATGACGATGCCCAAGTTTTGGGCTCGATCGGAAATCAATAGGTGTACGAAATTGGACACTTCAAGTTCAAAGGCAGTTTGTTCTGAATTGGAGAGGTTAGTGTATTCCGTAGTTCTAGCCATTGGATTTCACTCAAAACTCACCACTTGACTACACCCAACATATTATGATGATGCCCAAGTTTTGGGCTCGATCGGAAATCAATAGGTGTATGAAATTGGACACTTCAAGTTCCAAGGCAATTTGTTCCGAATTGGAGTGGTTGGTGTATTCCGTAGTTCTAGCGATTGGATTTCACTCAAAACTCACCACATGACTCCTCCCACCATATTATGATGATTCCCAAATTTTGGGCTCAATCGGAAATCAATAGGTGTACGAAATTGGACACTTCAAGTTCAAAGGCAGTTTGTTCCAAATTGGAGTGGTTAGTGCATTCCGTAGTTCTAGCGATTGAATTTCACCCAAAACTCTCCGCATGACTCCTCCCACCATATTATGATGATGCCCAAGTTTTGGGCTCGATCGGAAATCAATAGGTGTACGAAATTGGACACTTCAAGTTCGAAGGTAGTTTGTTCCGAATTGGAGTGGTTGGTGTATTCCGTAGTTCTAGAGATTGGATTTCACTCAGAACTCACCACATGACTCCTCCCACCATATTATGATGATGCCCAAGTTTTGGGCTCGATCGGAAATCAATAGGTGTACGAAATTGGACACTTCTAGTTCCAAGACATTTTGTTCCGAATTGGAGTGGTTGGTGTATTCCGTAGTTCTAGCGATTCGATTTCACCCAAAACTCTCCGCATGACTCCTCCCACCATATTATGATGATGCCCAAGTTTTGGGCTCCATCGGAAATCAATAGGAGTACGAAATTGGACACTTCAAGTTCGAAGGTAGTTTGTTCCGAATTGGAGTGGTTGGTGTATTCCGTAGTTCTAGAGATTAGATTTCACTCAGAACTCCCCACATGACTCCTCCCACCATATTATGATGATGCCCAAG
>BPUM01000603.1:0-33992 GCA_020521455.1 Prunus kanzakura
TAGGGATAAAAGAGAGTTTCCTAATAGTCCAATTCGTTTTTTAAAAACGAATTAGAAACAATTTTTAGATAAAATGGATAATGTTTAAGTTTTAAGTTCATAAATACAATAGCGACAAAATCTAAAAAGATTTAAATTACAAAAAAAGTTAACAGCTGTAATACTGATGAGAGTGGCTTCAGATTTACGAAGCTATTTCAAATTTGACTTCAAAAAAGAGAAAAATAATATATTTTATTGGATTATTAATTACACCGCAATAAATGGCCGCGGCGAAAGTAAAAGAAACAAATGACCGTTGGAAAGTTATATATACCCAATTTCCCAACGCAACTAGGAAAGGGAAACTTGGATGTCGAAAAACCCCAACAGCGTCAAGAATACCCAGATCTTTCGTAAAGCCTAAAGGGTTTCTTTCAATTCCAACTCTCTTCTTCATCATCGACTTGTTTGTTCATCAATCGATCTGCGATCTGCTTCCCCTGCTTCTTCTACAACCCACAAGTTCTGCTCTTGTTCTCCGTCGTGTCCTTTGTTTTTGTTAGCCCACAAGTTCTGCTCTTCTTCTACAACCCAGAATCTTTGTATCTTCGGAAAAAGCTTTGTTCTTCACTTTTGAACAAAGTGTACAAAAGCAATGGCGGGTCTCAAGAGAAAAAGAGCAACCCATGATGAGATAATAGTTGCAGACGATTTTGCAGATCATGCAGATCATTACTTGACAGTTTCACTAAGTGGCTGCGAGTGGGTTCGAGGGCCGATGCTCGGCCAAGGCGGATTCGGGTCGGTTTATTTAGGTTTCGTGAAAAAACCTAGGTTGTGTTTGAAGGGTGTGCCGAGGATTGTGGCCGTGAAATCGACATTGGCCTCTCAGGCGCATGATCTGATGGGGGAAGATATTCTTCTTTACATTTTTCGTCGCTGCCCTTTTGTTATCAACTGCTATGGAGAGGATGAGACGATTGGCGCTGATGGCTGTCATTTATTCAATGTGTTCTTGGAGTACGCGGATGGAGGAACAATGGCGGATTTGATTGAGAAATCAAGGGGTTTTGGGTTGCGTGAATTCCAAGTCAGAAAGTATACTGAGTCGATTTTGAAAGGGATCAAGTACATCCACGAAAGGGGTTTTGTGCATTGTGATCTCAAGCCTGAGAATATTCTGCTTGTGTCTGATACCGCTGGTTCCTCTGGTGGTGCTCGTTTTGTGCCGAAAATCGGAGACTTGGGGCTCACAAAGAAGGCAAATCAGAAGTGGGAGAAGCCTTCCTTTGGAGGCACACCAATGTATTTGTCTCCAGAAGCTGTGGTTTATGGAATTCAACAGCAGCCTTCTGATATTTGGGCGTTAGGTTGTGTTGTGCTGCAAATGCTAACTGGGAGGCATCCATGGGATTTCACACCTGGCGCCGTATTTGACGTTCGGGACCTGTTAACTGCCCTGCTTGCTTCAAGAATTCCTGCCATTCCTGGTTGGTTATCAAAAGAGGCTAAAGATTTCTTGCAATGTTGCTTTATGTGGAACACTTCAGAGAGGTTTACTGCTGCTATGCTCTTGAACCACCCATTTTTGACTAAACTGGATAATGGGGTTGGAGACGTTAAACCAATTAAGCAAGTGTCTTCTGCAGTGGCTTCCTCTGTTCTGGATTGTCCTAGCTTCATACCCCTTGGAAGTTGGAAGTCTGAAGATGCAGAGGAGATGGCTGAAGAAAATGTTGGTTTTTCTGAGCAG
Organism: Prunus kanzakura; assembly: GCA_020521455.1. Taxonomy (NCBI): domain Eukaryota; kingdom Viridiplantae; phylum Streptophyta; class Magnoliopsida; order Rosales; family Rosaceae; genus Prunus; species Prunus kanzakura. The sequence goes on from BPUM01000603.1 coordinate 1,736, forward strand.
GAGATTCTTCCTCTGAAGCTCATGTCAAGGCATGTGGTTCCAAGCCCGAAACCATCAACTTTTGCTATAATGGGTGCAGCTTAGCTTAGGTTTATTGTTTACATATGAAACTCAATTGTATTTTATGAAAGCCTTTTTCATGAACTGGTGTAAATTGTAATACTTCATTATTCTATTGATTTTTTTGTACTCATAGAGAGCTGATAATGGAAATATGCCACTTTGATCTCTATTTCTGGGTTCCTTTTCAGTTTTGTCTTGCTGTTTCACTGATGTACTTTATCGCACTATATTGGCAAGTTTGAAATCCTTTTTCATGAACTGGCGTTAGGTTTCTCTCTTTTTCACTCTGCAAGTTGAAGTAGGGTTACATTTCTGCAGGTAATTCCCTTACTTCCAAGTCCTCTTTCACTGTTTTATGCTGTTAGGCTTTAATCTCTGTATCTATCTTCACAATTGTTGTTTTATTAGTTCTTCGTTTTGATCATTTGGTACAATGAAATTCTCATTTTTTGTTGGGTCATATATTATATTGCTGTTCGTATGAAAGAGATGTAGCATATCATTGTTTCTTTAGCAGTAATTATGCTTAAGAACAAAATAAAAATCATAGGTTTCTTTCAGTCCGATTTAAATCAGTCAGTTGTGGATTCTGGAACAATATGATTTCAGGGTTCTATAATAAGAATAGCTGTTTGCACAGATGTGAAAGAAGAGTGACTTCCAGCATTTTAACTGTTTGAAGTTTTCTATTATTGCTTAAGCTGTTGTCATAAGACTAGGGCATGGCATTTGTCCAAATGCCAGAAGTATGTGAACTTTGAGTTCATATCATTTGTTGTGGTGGAAATTCCTGTAATAGAATGGATAAATGCCAGAAGTATGTAAACTTTTATTTGTCAAAACCCCTGCTCTTAAGAATTAGGTTGCATTTCTACTCTTATTAGAATGGAGGTTTGAGTTTCATTCAAGGGAAGGGCAAGGTTTCATGTGTCACATTACCTACAATTTAGGCTCATCCCCTTGATTATGTTGCAAATGGAGCATTTTTGTGCTATGTTTATGTAGAAGTAGTTTGTAGGCATAATTTATTTTTCCATGATCTGTGTCTTATTTGTAGACTAGTTCATTTATCATAGAGTCCTGCTACAGGGGACTAATTCCAGGCCACTGTCGAAAAGAGTGTTGAGATACTGAGAAAATTGGGAAGGAGTGAATTGGTTGAATGGTAATGCGATGCAGGAATATCTCTATTAGACACACACTTGCACACGGACATAAGTTGATGCTTCTGATAGTGTATTAGGCTTCATATGAATTAGTTTATGATGAGAACCAGAATTGTTGCAGAGAGATAGAATTGCAAGACGGAATATTTGTTCGTTGGACTTTATGAGGACTCGGAGCACAGATACTGTACTTGGGAAAACAAAAAAGAAGTTATCTGTTCCAAACCATTCATCTATGGCCCTGTTGTTGTGCGCAATCCAATAACCGGTGAGTCTATACACCTTCCTGAAGTTTGTAAGATTGAGTATCTCTAGTGAAGAGTTTTTTCATAAATATACATCAATTTTTATATGGTTAATCATGTATGCTCGGATGCTGTCTAGAACATATATGAATTTATATAGGATACGTAAGCTTTTTCATGTTAATGATATTTATGCAGTAGTGAAGCAATTGATGGTGCTTTGGTATTGTGGTTAAGGTTGGATGGTCATTGTTGATATTTTCCATTTCAAGTGGTGATTAGGGAAAGGGTAATTCTTTGAGAGGGATTACTTACTCTGCACTGTTGTTCGTATCAAAGAAATATGTCATATCATTGCTTCTTTGGCAGTATATATTTATTTTACATATGCATATTTCAGATGTATTCTGTTGATTTCTGTGTTTAATAATGCCTGCAGCTAAAACTGAGATATTTGATCTGTTTTATGATTTCTGTGTTAACTTCTTTTGATTTTCATGTTAAGATGCAATTTTGTTCAATTGGATTTCTATCTCATATGTAATATATACCCCCACCCCACACATACTCCTTTCAAACTGGAGAACCAAACTTCCTCCAAACTTATAACATAAATAGGCACATAGCATGCCACATATTGAAACAAGATGCTACTTCATGATCAATTTCCTACTTCTAGCACTAGCATTTACGGAATGAAATCGAAGGACAATAGTTAAATGAATCTATTAAATAGCTAGGAGATTGTACAGCTGAGAACAAGTAGGTCTAGAAGGTAAGACAAACCAAAATTTAAAAGAAAGGACAACCATAAAGAACCGAACATACCAATATAGTGAGAGCCTCCTTAACAACAACACCTGCTATTGTTACAGTTGCAGCACTTGTTACTGAGACAAGAATGAATTCTGTTAATACCTGCAGCAAAAGGGCATCTTAGTCAGTTTAAATCAAGATTGTTGCATATAAATGGATATATATGTGTATGTATGCACGTCCATAACTATTATCTCATAAGATCCTTAAATGAGGACCTGTTTTATAACCATATATTCGATCATATATGAATAGTTGAGATAAATTGAATGCATCTCCGCCATCCATATCCAATGTAACCGCTATAGGAAAGAAAATCTTTATTTAAGGACCTTATTAGAGAACAAATATACACACGCACACACACTGGGGTCACATAGATCATCAAAGTATGCGGAATTATATTAAACCTAGAACAATTGAACAGTATTGTTGCTTACTTGCGCTCTAATTAATTCAAAGATATTTTAATTAATTATTATTCTGAAATCTAATAAAAGACTCTCAAGCCACTGTGATTACAGCTGGAATAAATAATTAAATTTAAAAATGGATAAAGCCTTGAAAGAATACGACAGTTTAGTATTAGTTGTTCCAAAGCATCACGCAATCAAATAACAAGATTTGCAACGGTAACAAACCAGAACCTGGGCTTAGTTGGCCACGTGAAGAAAGCCAACTCAGCATCATTCCCTTCCTATGCTATATATACGCGCATCCCCCTAGTCAGAATTCCACACTTCACTTTCTTTCATCGATACTTCGCATGCACTTGTTCTCATCTCAGTAACCCTAATCTTTTTTTTTTTCTCTTCTCTTCTCTTTGCTTGATCAATTCGTTGCCATGGCGCCTAATAATATTCCTACGGGTTTCAAGTTTCGTCCAAGTGATGAAGAATTGTTGGGATATTATCTTCCTAACAAGGTTCGTGGCTCATCGTTCAAGTATGAAAATGTTATTCCGGAATTTGATCTTTATGGTCAAATGGAGCCGTGGGATATATGGAACCAATTCGGCGGAAACGACTTAGAAGATGGTGAAGACCTTTATTTCTTCACCAAATTGAAGAGCTCGAGTGCCAAGAATACCCGCATGGCTCGCACCATAGGATCTGGGTCATGGAAAGCTGAGAACTCGGGAAAAAAGGTCCCTGATCCAAAGGATAAGAAGAACGATTTAGGTATGTGGAAAAGGTTACATTATGAAAACCCTAAATCGGATCAAAACGGTTGCTGGATCATGCACGAGTACAGCCTTCGCCCTTCATCGGTGAAGCCCAAACCAAACTCAACTCATCAGTTTGTGGTCTGCCGGATTCGAAAGAACCACTCGAGGAAGAGAAAGTTTAAGTCGACAGCTGCAAATGGCATTCCATCTCTACAATCTCAAAATAAGAAGCAAAGGCAACAAGAGACTAGCTTTGACGAATATTTAATTGGAAACTCCACTCCCATGTCTCAGGCTACTGGAGGAGGGCCCACTGAAAGTCAATCTCAGCAAGACTGCCCTTTTGCATACCCAATAACCATGGTTGATGATGCCATCCAATTTCATGGTGATTTTCTTATGGGAGGTTTCTCACCTTCGGTGGACAGCGCACAATCATTCACGGAACAAGCAGAGTTCGGATCGTATAACCTAGAGAGGACGGAATGTATTGAATTTGGTGAGACTCATGCTACTCAACTAGGCCTCACTGACAACAATATTGGAGCTGCGGCAACAGAAGAATCAGGCTGTCAATTTGGTAGTGAAAACAGCCAGCCCGATAATGTCGACTTCTCGATTGATTATGGTTGGCTCCACCACATGATCCAGGTTGATGATGATGATGATGTTACTACAGCCACACCATCGGGATCACAAAGCATCCACCAGTCTGCAGTTGATGATGAAGAGAGGCCTGCATATGATCCATCCTCCCAATCACTCACCACTGAGTCTGCACTTGAATTTGGGATGTCATCATCAGAAAATCATACTGGTGCTCAACTTGGAGTTGGTACTGAAAGTGCTCAAGTCAATGCGTCAGAGTTCCAGGTTCACAATGAAGATATGCTCGATTTCCTGAACACTGCTAGTTTTGATCAACTGGTGGACATGTTCCAGTTTCATGATGATGATGAAGTGCAAGCTTTCACCTAATTATGGGAATAATTGGGTAGTGAGATGTGCACATGTAGTTTTAGCAGTTAATTTCCATGTTTGTGAGATCAATTAATGTAACTGTTTTTTGCTACATGGATATATATATATATATATATATACACACCTAATTAGACAGTTAGAAACTTCCTAGCTTGTGAAATTTCCACGTTTGTGAGATCACTGTAACTCTGTAACTCTTTCAGTTAAGTGAACCTAAATCACTGTTAGTCAATTTCCTGTTAGGTAAATTTCATTGTCAATGAAAACCAAGAAACATTAGTTTCATTAACAGCACAAAACTTATATGAATGATTTTGAACATTACCTAATGACAACAAAATGGTTAAGAGAGATTTTTGTTAAAAATGGAAAGAATAATTTAAGAAAGCCTAACCAGAAATTTTAAGCTTCAATCAGTTTTCATGACAACTTTTGACCAAATTAAACTTCCATTCAGCAAACAAGTGATAACTTTTAACACTAGAACACTTCTAACATGTTACATTCATGCATTCAGTTGATAAAGACAAATTGATGCCGGCCTACAGTTCTCCAAATGCACATGATCATGAACCACATTTACAATAGATCAAACAAACCAGTACTTGATAAGTTGGTAAACATTCATTGAGCAGTGATACTCAACAAACTACTTTTCAAATATGATGAGAAATAGTAATGCATGTAAGAGAATGAAATGTTATAAATGAGGAAGAGTCAAAGAGTGGTACCCTTTTCTGCATGTACTCAATTTCGGCAAACAAGAGCTGATTCCTTTCTCTAGTTCACTCTCCTGGTGGTTCTTCAGGTCCTTCATATTCATAAAACTCAATGACTCGCCTATCATATGCCTGTCAAAGAAAAGGCTGCCAATTTGAAAATCTAGGATATGGGAAAGCTTTTGGTAACTAGGGTTGAACTTGATCCCTTTAAGATTACCTACTTGAGTTCTGCAAATTCCCTATCTGAGAGTGCAGTTTCGCAGCTTCTTGTTGGTAGTACTGCGATTTACATCCATAAATCAATGGTTAAAACATCTCATTAAAAATATATTCAAAATCAGTAAACACTGCTTTACTAGTTATGATGCATTACAAATTCATTCTTAATTAGTGCTTTACCAATTATATATTCCACATAAGTTTGTGTGTGTATATATGTAATATATACAATTAGTATAAATTAGGGCTCTAGATATCTATTCATAAATTACAAGTTATAAAATGTAAACCTTGACGGAGTCATTGAATAATAGGAGCCATATTTGCTTTACCCCTTAAATAATAGGAGTAATTGGCTTAAGATATTTCTCAACTATTTAACATCCTGTAGAAATATAAGAAGAAACTTCCAACCACAGCTCATCCAAAGTAATGGCTTATGGATAGATGCATGCTTATATCCAAATATGGGGTTTGCAATTAATTGTGGAGGGGCTTTACAAGTCCAACCACAGCTAAATTTACTGAAAACATATCATGTAGAGGGGGTTTCCAACCACAGCCAAATTTAATTTCCTGTGTTGGGAAAATTAAATTCTCTCAAAAAAACAACATCAGAATATAAAATTAAAGAGATTTCTATTTAAACCTCACACTTCTCTTAGTTCACCCCAATACTTAAATCATTAAGTTGTAAGTTTTATTATTGTGTAAAAAGACAAAAAAAGTCATCCAATTTAATACTTAACCCTAGTACATCTATATACACACCCCACACACCCCACAACTCTTCATATTAAGTTTTACAAAAATACAAACTCTTCTATATTTTATTGTCAGAGACGTAGAACATTGACTAGCATGACTCTTTAAAATATGCGTGGGAGCTAATGGAAAGACTTGTTGATTGTTTTGCTGTAATGATCTTATTCTCTTCCCTTTGTTGATTGCTTGGCTGTTGATTGCTTTTGTTTTTTATTTTTAATACCTAATATTTTGGTAAAACTGTTCTCTTTCTCTAGAAAGTATTAAATTTCGAATTTAGGGTTCCATTTATTTGTATTTTTTTTTCTGCTGCTACTTCAATAGTTGGGTTATTTTTCTTGTTGCTTTTCCACTCTGATAAAAGCTTCAATGTATTCTCCATTGGTGGCCGATCAGATGGCCTACTCCTAGTGCAAAGTGTCAATTTAATATTAGAATTATCTGGCAACATTCAATCGTTAAATTGACACTTGTTTGCAGCAAATGAAACGTCAATATTAGAATCAATTTGTTCTCTAGGTATCACTCGTAATATTATTGTCACTTTTGGAATTCCAGTATCGGGTAGCTTGAATTTTTCTTCATATTATACTAAGGGTAGCTTGTGGGGTTTAAATAGAAAATTTCTTTTATTTCTTATTTTTTCAGTTTGGGGTGTATTTAAGGGTAATTTGGGAAGATAGTGGGGTTTTCTTAGAAATTGTGAAAATTTAAATTAAAAGTTGGGGTGAACTTAGAACATGGGGTGAACTAAGAAAAGTGTGGGGTTTAAATAGAAAATCTCAAATTAAATATATTATTATGAGAACACAACCTAAGATTTCACTTTATCCTATGCCTCTGATACCTTAAAATCCTCGACCCTGTGATTGGTTGCCTGTGCCACGATGGCGCAGCTCCCCAATATTACAGGCCATAACTCTTGCCACTCATTACACAAGGGACATTAGCCTCAAGTTTACCTTATTACCCACCTCGAGTAATTCACAACAATTAAAAATTCTGGTTTATTTATACTCTAAACAAGTGAGAGTAAATATATTAATATAAACTTTGGTCTTTTCTGTCTGAAACTCTGAGAACATCAAAAGCCGTCTATTTTATTGTCTCTGCCCACTTATATCTCTCCCACACTAAAAACTTGCACAAATATATCTATGCAAGATCTTTAGCAAATGCAAAGCCCATTCTCCAATGCCCAGCAGTGACATATTCATGATGACCCGCTTGATCTATGATCTCATATATACTCTCTTTCACTTCAAGAGCAATAATTTGGAAAAATAATTCATGAAAGAATTTACCTTTGTGATAAAACCCAGGTAGGAAACCAGAAAGGTTAAAATTTAAGGGTTACCCACTAAAAGATTTTGGACAAATTGATTACCCAATGTAGTTCCTAATGAACCCTAATTTGGTTATGTGGAATATTCCACGAAAAGAAAGTGATATTTGGGAAATTTTAGAGGGGTTAGGGGAAAACTCTTCTGGGTATGAGTGGTTGTGACCTGATTTGGGTGTACCAGGGAGATTGTAAGATATTTCAAGCAAAACCCATCTGGGTGTGTTGGAACCCTAATATGTGCCTTTTTTCAGAGAAGGTCTTGTCATTTTTGTTTTATATATTGAATTCTACTTTTACTCTCCTGATGTCTATAACTGACGAAGTGTCAAGGAGATTGGAGGTTGGGCTAATGGGAGCATGACAGCTTGTGTGTTGTAGGCCTTCTTAGCCTCATAGATGACATAGAGTCATGCAGAGAAAGAAAGAGGGGAGAGAGAGAGAGAGAGAGAGGGGAAACAGAAAATTAACAACAATGGAGGGAGGTAAGGAGCTGATTTCAGAGGCCTTACTTCCATGATATGCTTCTTTTCCTATCTATTAGACCAGATCTATGTTTGCACCAAACCAAGAGCTAAGAAAATGATCATAAACAGAAAAGAAAAATAAATAAGAATACCCATTAAAAGCACACCCAAGAAAAAAAACAAAAGATAAGAAAGAAAGACAAGTGAATCTTATAATTAAGTTAGAGAGATAGAGAGAGAAAGAACTCAATCTCAACTCAACTGAGTACCATTACAATGATTATGTTTTCCTGCTTAAATCCACCCAAAGATCTACGGCAGAAGCAAAAATCTTGAACACAGAAACACCAACAAATTTTGCAAAGAAAAAACTTTTAAGAGGAACTTTAAAGCAATACCTGTTGTTGGCATACTCATAAAGAGAAGACTATGAGAGCAACCTCCGCATCACAGAGTAGAGAGAGTTCATAGGCCTTCTTGAGCAACCCATTGCGCCTTTTGCAGAAGGTGACTTGACGGTTTGTTGTGTTTTCGATCCGCTTGACCTCGATTTTTCCCCAACCCAATTTTCTTTGGGGAGAGTCCGGAGACATGGATTTGTTTTCATAGGCCATAGTTTCATGCTGAATCAAGCACAAAGAGATCAATCAAGGAGCTAATTAATTAGTTAAAGACCCAGTACTTGAGTTACTCTCTATCTGCTTGATCATGAACAAAAAAGTTGAAGCAAGGAACATATGAAATGAAAACTTGGTGCAATACTACTAGTCTACTACTACAACAACAACTAGCTAGCTCTAGCTAGGTAGCTAGCTAGTTAAGCTCATGGATGATGATAATTAAGGCCAGAAACAGAGGTTTCTACCCTTTGGGTTTTCTTAGCTCTTTTTCTTTCTCACAAATCTAGACAAGGAAGGAGAGATATGCAGAAAAAGGAAGCGAGGTGAGCTGCGAGGTGGGTTTCTACCCTTTGGGTCTTCTTAGGTCGGACCTTACTACTGTTGACTAGTGATAGTGATGTAAATAAACCCTACACTATTGAATTTTTATAAACAAACCCAAAAAAAATTCCTAAAAAGACAGCTTGCCATGTTGAATTTAATGTTAATTATTAAATTACTAATTTCCGTGGAATACAACACAAATTAGGGAACTAATATTTCCATAGTGAGTAAGGGTAGTATGTATATTTGTATAGAGGATCAGTCACACAAAATTCTACACTTCCTTTGAATCTTTGCATTTTCAACTTCTAATTTGTCAACCTTCTTGAGCAAATCACGTATCACCATCTTTGAATGCTCACACACTTCACCATCAACCCACTTTAAAAACCCACATCCTCTTTCACCTCTTCCCTACAAACCAACACAAGCACGCACAAGGTTGGAGATTATATGCTTACCTTTACCTTTGGACACACTAGAAATCTGCATCCTAGGTTTAGATTTGTCCATGAAGTTTGAAACCGAGCAACATTGCCAAAGTGACAACGTTGCACCAGCCTATCTTCTCCTTCCTCAATCTCTTCTTAGATGCAATTAATTCAAATAGAGAGATTCAACTAGTGAACACGAGCAACCAATTCTATCAATTTATACAAATAGTGAACACGAGCAGTAAGTAGAGCTATGAGAAGTCAATTTAAGAACTTTGACAAATAAATGAAGTCTACTAGGGCAATGGCTATGACTATGAGAATTTTTGGGGGTGGGAGAGGGGAGGGGGGAGTTAGGGATAATGGGTGGAAGAAAAATCAATAAAAAAAACTACTTTGTTGAACGAGAAAAAAACACTATAAGCACAAACATATTACATATGTATCAATTCAATTGTTATTAACTAAAAATCTAGACTATATTAAAAAATTAATACATATCAAAATTACATGTCTAAGATATGTTCATCATGATAGAGGTAGTGATCACACATCTCAATCGCACAAAGTGATGTTTTCAACTTCTTCAGTGTAAAGATCCCTGGTACAAATAAAACAAAATATAAATTTTACAATCATGTAGAGTAGGATATTAAACATCATTATCAATTATATAATATAATTCGTATTTTACCTCATTCTCAACATCATCATCAGATGTGCAGTCCGGTGACAATGTTGTAGAGTTTGAACCTATTCACAATAAACATGAAAATTAGAAAATACTAACAATTTCATTTAATAGTAAATTTATATAACATATTTTCAGTATCTTTTATCTCATTTCATAGCCAATCTCGAGCACACATCAAGGCCTCCACAGTTTTTGAATTAAGGCGATTACGCAGGGACTTACAATTCTTCCACTAGTGCTAAATGCCGACTCTGATATGTTGGAATCTCCCCCTATTTGGCTCTCTGATACTCTTATTTAGGATTTTGCTTCAGTTGTGAATTGATATATTATTGGCATGTGTAGTACCATTTCCTATCCGGTAAGGTTTTAATGAGGCCACTCTAGACATGCCCCGCTCTGTGTAAGCCATTTTCTACTTGAATACAATTCAATCGCTTTCTTTTAAAAAAAAATTGAAATTGACCAAATTTGGTTTTTTTTTTATTATAAACGAATTAGAAACAATTTTTAGATAAAATGGATAATGTTTAGGTTTTAAGTTCATAAATACAATAGCGACAAAATCTAAAAAGATTTAAATTACAAATAAGTTCACAGCTGTAATACTGATGAGAGTGGCTTCAGATTTACGAAGCTGTTTCAAATTTGACTTCAAAAAAGAGAAAAATAATATATTTTATTCGATTATTAATTAGACCGCAATAAATGGCCGCGGCGAAAGTAAAAGAAACAAATGACCGTTGGAAAGTTATATATACCCAATTTCCCAACGCAACTAGGAAAGGGAAACTTGGATTTCGAAAAACCCCAACAGCGTCAAGAATACGCAGATCTTTCGTAAAGTCTAAAGGATTTCTTTCAATTCCAACTCTCTTCTTCATCATCGACTTGTTCGTTCATCAATCGATCTGCGATCGGCTTCCCCTGCTTCTTCTACAACCCACAAGTTCTGCTCTTGTTCTCCGTCGTGTCCTTTGTTTTTGTTAGCCCGCAAGTTCTGCTCTTCTTCTACAACCCAGAATCTTTGTGTCTTCGGGAAAAGCTTTGTTTCTTCACTTTTGAACAAAGTGTACAAAAGCAATGGCGGGTCTCAAGAGAAAAAGAGCAACCCATGATGAGATAATAGTTGCAGACGATTTTGCAGATCATGCAGATCATTACTTGACAGTTTCACTAAGTGGCTGCGAGTGGGTTCGAGGGCCGATGCTCGGCCAAGGTGGATTCGGGTCGGTTTATTTGGGTTTCGTGAAAAAACCCAGGTTGTGTTTGAAGGGTGTGCCGAGGATTGTGGCCGTGAAATCGACATTGGCCTCTCAGGCGCATGATCTGATGGGGGAAGATATTCTTCTTTACATTTTTCGTCGCTGCCCTTTTGTTATCAACTGCTATGGAGAGGATGAGACGATTGGCGCTGATGGCCGTCATTTATTCAATGTGTTCTTGGAGTACGCGGATGGAGGAACAATGGCGGATTTGATTGAGAAATCAAGGGGTTTTGGGTTGCGTGAATTCCAAGTCAGAAAGTATACTGAGTCGATTTTGAAAGGGATCAAGTACATCCACGAAAGGGGTTTTGTGCATTGTGATCTCAAGCCTGAGAATATTCTGCTTGTGTCTGCTACCGCTGGTTCCTCTGGTTGTGCTCGTTTTGTGCCGAAAATCGGAGACTTGGGGCTCACAAAGAAGGCAAATCAGAAGTGGGAGAAGCCTTCCTTTGGAGGCACACCAATGTATTTGTCTCCAGAAGCCGTGGTTTATGGAATTCAACAGCAGCCTTCTGATATTTGGGCGTTAGGTTGTGTTGTGCTGCAAATGTTAACTGGGAGGCATCCATGGGATTTCACACCTGGCGCAGTATTTGACGTTCAGGACCTGTTAACAGCTCTGCTTGCTTCAAGAATTCCTGCCATTCCTGGTTGGTTATCAAAAGAGGCTAAAGATTTCTTGCAATGTTGCTTTATGTGGAACACTTCAGAGAGGTTTACTGCTGCTATGCTCTTGAACCACCCATTTGTGACTAAACTGGATAATGGGGTTGGAGAGGTTAAACCAATTAAGCAAGTGTCTTCTGCAGTGGCTTCCTCTGTTCCGGATTGTCCTAGCTTCATACCCCTTGGAAGTTGGAAGTCTGAAGATGCAGAGGAGATGGCTGAAGAAAATGTTGGTTTTTCTGAGCAGGAGATTCTTCCTCTGAAGCTCATGTCAAGGCATGTTGTTCCAAGCCCAAAACCATCAACTTTTGCTATAATGGGTGCAGCTTAGCTTAGTTTTATTGTTTACATATGAAACTCAATTGTATTTTATGAAAGCCTTTTTCATGAACTGGTGTAAATTGTAATACATTATTCTATTGATTTTTTGTATCTAATATAGAACAAATAATACAAACATGCCACTTTGATCTCTCTCTCTCTCTCTCTCTCTCTCTCTCTCTCACTCTCACTCTGAAAGTTGAAGTAGGGCTACATTTCTGCAGGTAATTCTCTCACTTCCATGTCCTCTTTCACTGTTTTGTGCTGTTAGGCTTGAATCTCTGTATCTTCTTCGCAATTGTTGTTTTAGTTCTCCGTTTTGACAATTTGGTACACTGGAATTCTCATTTTTTGTTGGGTCTTATATCTGTTCATATGAAAGAAATATAGCATATCTTTATTTCTTTAGACTAGGGCGTGAAAGAAATGTATCTGTTCCTTCCACAGATCCAGAGAATAGCTGTTTGAACAGATGTGAAAAAAGAGTGACTTCCAACATTTTAACTGTTTGAAGTTTTCTATTATTGCTTAAGTTGCTGTCATAAGGCTATGGCATGGCATTCGTCCAAACAATGAGAAAATTGAAACGGGAAACAAAAAACATCTAAACAATTGTGTCCACTTGGACAAAAAAAAATTAAAAAATTGTGTCTACGTAAAATATAACTTTGAGTTCATTCATTTGTTGTGGTGGAAATTCCTGTAATGGAATGGATTGTAGTTATGGATAAAGGCCAGAACTATGTATAACTTTTTTTCTCAAATCCCCTGCTCTAAACAATTAGGTTGCACTCAATTGCAGGGTGAGGTTTCATGCATCACATCATCTACAATTTAGGCTCATCGTCTTGATTATGTTGCAAATGGAGCTGCTGCAACCACATGATTTAAACATTTTTGTGCTACGTTTATGTAGAAGTAGTTTGCAGGGATAATTTATTGTTCCATGATCTGTTTCTTATTTGTATACTAGTTCTTTTATTCTAGACTCACTGCTATAGGGGACTAATTCTAGGGCATTGTTCAAAAGGGTGTAGAGATACTGAGAAATTGGGAAAGAGTGAATTTGTTGAATGGTAATGTGAATGGTCCTCTGCATAATTTGTTTGCACTGTTATCAGTCAGATGCAGGAATCTCTCTACTAGACACACACTTGCACACAGACATATGTTGATGGTTCCGATAGTGTATTAGACTCCATATTCATTAGTTTATGATGAGAACCAGAATTGTTGCAGAGAGATAGAATTGCACTGCGGAATTTTTTTTGGTGTGACTTGATTAGGACTCGGAATACACAAACTATACTTAGGAAAAGAAAAAAGAAGTTATCCGTTCGAAACCATTCATCAATGACCTTGTTGTTGTGTGCAATCCAATAACCGGTGAGTTTATACACCTTCCTGAAGTTTTTAAGCTTTGAGTATCTCTAGTGAAGAGTTGATTCATAAATACGCATCAACTTGAAATTCTTTTTTATATGGATAATCATGTATGCTTGGATGCTGTCTGGAACAAATATGAATTTATGTAGGATACATGTTCTTTTTCATGTTAATGATATTTATGCAGTAGTGAAGCAATTGATAGTGCTTTGCTATTGTGGTTTCAGAACTAAGTATGGCAGAGTTTCAGGTTGGATGGTCATTGTTGATATCTATCATTCAAGTCGCAATTAGGGAAAGGGTAATTCATTGGGAGGGATTACTTCTCTGCATCTTCCGATGCAGAAACATTTTAGTTGACACTTCAATTCCCATCCTAAGCCTTCTTGCTTGGTAGAACTGTATAAATGATGGGGACATTTTATTAAAATCTCTCAGGTATAATGATGGTGGAAAATTTCAGATATTTTAGTTGACTAATGATGCGTATTGTTTTGAGACTGTCTGAATGCACAGGCAGTAACTTGTAAATGCATTAAAAAGGATTGAGTAGAAGTTACTGTTTTATCGGTGCCTAAAGTAACAAGAAATAATCTGTTCTGAATTCAAATGTTAAAACTGTTTCTTTTGTTTTGCCTTTTGAATTTTAGTTTGATGTTTTACATCGCTAAATCCTAACAAATTAAATTCTTTGATGGAAAGTTTGACCAACTGCTTCTAGTTTACTAGGCTTATATACATTCCAGACATATGCAAATGAATCGGGCGTAAGGTTTCTCTCTCTGTGCAAGTTGAAGAAAGGCTGCATTTGTGCAGGTAATTCTCTCACTTCCAAGTTCTCTTTCACTATGCTATATTGTTAGACTTTATCTCAGTATCTATCTTCGTAATTGTTGCTTTAGCTTTTGGGTTTGGTACACTGAAATTCTATTTTTTTTTTTCTTTGGGGGTCATATATTATATCGCTGTTTGTATCAAAGAAATATGCATTTAAAAAAAATCATGTGCTTCTTTCAGATGTTTTTGTTGAGTCCTGTGTTTGATATGCTGGTTTCAAATAATGCCTGCAGCTGAAACTGAGATATGTGGTCTGCTTTTTGATCTTTAAACAAATTGCATGTCTTGGTTCATTTATATCAACTTCTTTTGATTTCCATGTTAAGATGCAATTTTTCATGTTTTGTTCAATTGGGTTTCTATCTCATTTGTGACATGTACCAATTGTGGGTCATGATCATTTATGGAACCTCTTTTTATTTTTCAGTTTCAAACTATTAAAAAAAACAATGAGAATGAAAATACCAGATGAGGAATAATAACATTCTGAGTAACACTGAACAAGGTGAGTTGAGAAATGGAATTGGTAACAGGCTTTTTGAAGTTTGTTTTGATCTGGCATAGTATGTTTCTGAGAGTAGGGAATTCGATCAAACCGACAACATCTTAAATTTAGATTTTCACATGGTTTTTGCGGTCAAGACTCAAGAGAAGCACAGTTATGAATTTATTGTGAGGTTGCCTTTCAAGGATCACCCTGTGTCTTTGCTTGTGTTTCTGAGGATGTAACTGTGGAATTGATGGCTGATTCCTGTCATGTTCGATTTTTAACGAACAAGTCATCATTTTGTAAAATAAAGAATGTTTAGTTGAATACTTTACGGATCCTGCCCTTAACCTGAATGAAATGCAAATATGTAATTTGCAGAAAAAAAGTTTTTGTTATTTCTTACAATGAGAAAACTGAAACGGGAAGGTTTCATACATCACATCCCCTACAATTTAGGCTCATCCCCTTGATTATGTGGTCAATGGAGCTGCTGCAACCACATGATTTTGAAAATTTTAGTTCTATGTTTTTTTTTGTAGAAGTAGTTTGTAGGCATAATTTGTTGTTCCATGATCTGTTTCTTATTTGGATACTAGTTCTTTTATCATATTTTCACTGCTACAGGGGACTAATTCTAGGCCATTGTCCAAAAGGGTGTTGAGATAAAGAGAAGATTGAGAAAGAGTGAATTTTTTTGCACTGTTATCTGTCTGGATGCAGGAATCTCTCTATTAGACACACACTTGCACACAGACAAACTTCATGCTTCTGATCGTGTATTAGGCTTCGTATTCATTAGTTTATAATGAGAACAAGAATCGGTTCAGAGAGATAGGATTGCAATATTTGTTGATTGGACTTTATTAGGACTCGGAGTACAAATAAAGAGTCAACTACTATATTTAGGAACATAAAAAATTAACGGTAAGCCCTCAATTGTTGATTTTTAAACAATTTAGTCCTTAATTTACCGAAACAATTGTTAAGGGGCTAAATTGACAATATGCAAATAATTCAGGGGGCAAACCGCAGAAAACCCGAAACAAAATGCTTTTGTATAGATAGATAAAACTTTTAAAGCTGCAATTGGTAAAGATGTCGTTTGGACTTATTAGGCTGAAATTGCTAGTCCATTGGGCTAAAAGAAAAGGTCACCGTCTTCTTTTCTTTTCCCGCCCAGCACGAACCTCAAATTATAAATCAGGCGTTAGGTTTCTCTCTCTCTCTCTCTCTCTCTCTCTCTCTCACTCTGCAAGTTGAAGTAGGGCTACAGTTCTGCAGGTAATTCTCTCACTCACTTCCAAGTCCTCCTTCGCTGTTTTATGATGTTAAACTTTATAAAGTATGTCCAGCTGGTCACAAGTATGAGGTGGTGAATTCGTGTAACGGATTGCTTTGTTTGTCTAAACAACTTTTATATGGATAATCATGTATGGTTGGATCCTTTTCATGTTTATGATATTTATGCTATTGTGGTTTAAGAATGAAGTATGGCAGAGTTTCGGGTTGGATAGTCATTGGGAGGGATTACTTCCCTGCATCTTTCGATGCAGAAACAATATAGTTAATTTTTCAACTGCCATCATAAGCCGTCTTGCTTATGTAAAACCTTTCTGTTGGGGAAATTTTATTAAAATCTTTAATATGTAAATGATAATTGAAATATTTTATTTCGATATTTTATTCAGTTAATGATGTATATTGTTTGAAACATTCTGAATGAACAGGAACTAAATTGTTAATGCTCTAAATAGGACTAAACATGGTTACTACATTGATACGAATAGAAGTTACTTATGTTGCATTAGTACCTAAAATAAAAAGAAACACTCTTCTTTGAATTCAAATGCTAAACCTTTTCTTTTGTTTCGTGTTTTGGGTCTGCGTTTGATGTTTCACATTGTCAAATGTCAGATGAATTGATGATGGAGGTTCATACAAAATACACATATATATATGCCTGATCTTTTTCATGTTAATGATATATATGCAGTAGTGAAGCAACTGTAATGCCTTGTTGTTGTTCTTTAAGACTAGGGCAGAGTTTCGGTTGGATGGTGTTTTTTATCTTTTGAATTCCAAGTGGTGATTAGGGAAAGGAAATTTCACAGGAAGGATGACTTCTTTGAAACTTCCAATACAGAAACAATTTAGTCGACACTTCAACTCTCATCATAAGCCTTCTTGCTTGTGTAAAAGTGGTGCGAGCTCCATACAGTTGGGGAGGTTTTATTTAAATCTCTCATATATAAATTATGGTAGAAAATTTCAGAATAATGAAGCATATTATTGTTTTGAGACTTTCTGAATAAAAGTTACTGTTTTATTGGTGCCTAAAGTAACAAGAAATACTCTGCTCTGAAATCAAATGTTAAACTGTTTCTTTTGTTTTGTCTTTTTGGATTTTAGCTCTGAATTCGAAAAAAAAAGTAGGGTGCCATGACAAAAGACTAAACTCTCTTCAGTCATGGCACCCTATGGTTTTTTTTTTTTTCCGAAAGCACATTACATTTGTTATTTCTGTGACTGTAAGCTCGTCATCAGAATTTGTTGTTAAATAATTTAAATTGTGTGGAACAACTGATATATGTTGAAAGCCTTTACTTTAAACATCACAATTGTTAATACATGTGTGCAGAATACAAGCTGCTGGGAGAGACTAGAGCTATGTTTTCGGAGGAAGAACAAATTCTCAGTTGCTTTCCAAAAGAAGTGAAGAAGGAAATAACCTCAGAGGTGGTGTCGATGTCGTATAGAAAGCAACGAGAACTCGAAGAGGCCTGTAGAGTCCAAAAACCATTTTGTTAATGGCTTGTAAGTACCCTTACCTACTCTCTTTTTTCTCTTCTCATCCACTCTAAACCATCATTCATTCTCCTCTCCAACTGTCACTCATCATCAAATAGCTTGTGAGAAAGTGTTCGGAAGTGAATAAATAACCTTTCTGGAAATTTGTTCTACCATTTCCCATCTATGGTGATTTAGATTGCTTGCCCTAGTTTTTAGTCTTTACGTATGTCATTGAGGGCTGTATAGACAATATGATTCTTACCACTGTTCTGTATTTTCAAAAATTTCACATGTAAGCGATTAAATAAGAAACAAAAGAGGAGGTCACATCTTTGAAGGCATTAGTACTTATCATAGAGATAAAGACCACTAAGTGAGATGCTGCAATGACAGAATGTGTTGCACTTTTCTGCCCTGAATTTTATGAAACCATATTGCATGCATCACTGTTTGTTTATTTGCTGGTTTGTTTGACTCTGTCGAATCTCAACAAAAGAATTTCTCATTGTGGCGCTTACATCAATTCTCTGAAGAAGTATACGGTGGTAAATAGGAAAACAAAAATTGCAGTGAACATCTGATTTTTTCATGAATTAGGATTATACTTGAAACGTCGTAACTGCATGGATGTAGATACAGGTGACAAGATTGCAAGCTGCCGGGAGAGACAGGAGCTCTTTTATTTTTTGGTGGCAGAAATTGGGTCTGGTACAGGGATGAGATGCGGAGACGTCAAATACATATTTTTGTTAAGGGGTTGTACGGTAAATGCCCTTCATATTTTACCAAAATGTTTTGTCTGAAATTACTTTAAATATTTGTGGATGAGAAAAGTGCTTGTCTTGTTAATGTGACATTGATATAGAAATCTATTAATATGCTGAGAAAACATGATACAATATTGATGATGTAGGTGATCACTCCCCTTCCCCTAATTAATCGTAATTATGAATTATGCATTTATTAAATGTAAAAGTTAAACCAGTTGCTCCCACAAATTCATGAGAACATGAATATACTTAGAGCATCTACAATCACATGCTTTCTATTTTTAAGTCAAAATTTAGCTAAAAACATACAAAAATTGTTTTAAGAGTTCTCTATGAAATTTTAACTCGAATCATACTCTCTAGTTTAGGGATTCATAAATGCTATTACTCTTTTTTAATTGGTCTATCTATATATATATAAAAAAATAGTTAGCATTAATTAAACGTTTTAAATACTCATAAAATAAAGTAGCATTAAATTATAAGGAGCCACTAGGAGTGTTTACTCTCTCCTCAGATTTAGGAACTGCTAGAGGTCTCCCAATTTTAAGAGGTTGGAGTTGTATTTTTTCAAATCCTCCCTAAACCTAAGGAGATGGTTTAAAAAGCGCCATTGTAGATGCTCTTAGTAACTTACTACAATAATAAAGAAAACAGAAATAGAAATAATAACATACAAAACCCATGATTAATGATCAATCGACCAGTACTAGATCGTGTTAATTATATTGGTATTAATATTTCCAATTGGGAAGCTTTACAGTTTCATGTACAGAAGCCAAAACAATTAATGTCTCATCAATTAAAAGTGGCACTATAAATCAACATATGAAATTCTTTCATGGTTCTGAAATAGTCAACAATCACCAGATTCTTTTCCATCTCAGAGAGGGCAAGTCGAGCAGCTTCTCTATCTTGTTGTCGTTGCTTTTTGATCAAGTCATTAGCTTTGGCAATCTTGCCTCGGATTCGACATTATTTTGTGTAATAGTCGAATGATCAATATCCTGCTGTGCTTTGATGATGGTAGACGCAAACCTTGACTTTAGCATTGCAATTCGAACAGCCCTTGCTTGCTGGTGACAGATCAAGATAAATGTGATCATGCACTTGCTCTTGATGATCAAGAGAAGGAGAATGATCATCTAATAGCAATACTGAATTAGACAACGTTGTTGAGTGGCTAGAACATTGGGATACTTGTGGGAGCAAATATTTTCGTCTCCAATTATAGCACGCCACGTGGAAAAGAAGAATATCCCTTTAATTAATTAATTGAACCAATTTATTTGGCCAATTAATTAATAGGGATAATATCTTAATTATATGATATTATCTTTATTTAATAAGATAATGTCATTAATTTAGATATTATCCTAATAAGGAGATATAATCATCATCAAATTAGGAGATTTGGATCTCAATCAAATCCCTAATGGACTCAATCTCTACAATTTGGGGAAAGAATAAACTCCTTCATAATAAGATTTTAATTCTCTATGAAACCCTAGCCTCCGAGGCTCCTATAAATAGATGGCTTCATTCATCATTCAAGGTACTTCAAAACCTAATTCTACAACCTGAGAAAATACCCGAAACTCTCCATCTCTATCTCTCTCCCTAGCCGCCGGTGACGCCACTGCCGTTGGCCACACCATTCTCTTCTCTCCATATTTTACATACACGGCTCTGCCCACCCGGTTCTCATCCTAGAGAAATCTCCGTACCCTTTTTTTAAGCTATTGTTTCATCTAGATTCAATCGAACTAACTTAAGCAGCCTTTGGCCAACACTCCCTAGGTGTGGTCTATTTACTCCAATCTTTTTTACAAGAATCGAGGAAGAGAGAGAAGGAAGATCAAAGTTTGAAGAATCACATAGCGAATATTCTCCCTCGAGGATTTTTGCACAAACTAGGAGATTTGGATCCCAATTAGACCTGGCATTCGTGTCGTGTTCGTGTCAACCCGCTTTTCTTAACGGGTTGACACGACACGACACGATAAGAAAACGTGTTGAAAATGACCAACACGAACACAACCCGTTACAATTCGCGAATCACATGACACGACATGATTCACACGATAAGAAAAATAAATTATACATTTTTTTAATGATTTTTAAAATCTTAAAATTAAATATCTCAAAACAATACTTTTTTTGGTCTGGTGGTCTCCAAACAACACATTATATTATACATGCCCAAAAAGATCAATAACATTCCAAAAAAAAGCTAAAAATATATTAAACTTACACCAAACTAAGATAACAAAAAAGAAAACAACATGTATAGCATCCATGAACGTGATCCAGACTTCAACATTTCACTTGCAGAGTTCCTGGAAGAAAAAAAGCATAGATAACTATGAGTAAGTATACAATTATTGACAAATTTTATACTGATAAAATATCAATTACTCATCCATACCTCACATCAATCGTCAAGAGAAATACGGAGCATTGTCCCGATCCAGTATCTTCACAATTAAGTTTGAAGACATCTCTTCAGTAAGGCTTTCAACATCAGCACTCTCTTCCTCCATAGCTAAGCATTGAAAGTCCAATAATAGAAAGACACCAAGACCTTTAAAATATTAAAATGTCAACAGACTTCTCAACTAAACAATATGAAACAACAATTCAAAAGCTGGCCAACGTTTTGCAATACATAATTCATTGGATCTGAAAAGGTAACCAATGGAAAAGGTAATTCTTTACTTCATTATTCAAAAGAAAAAGTAGCCTTGGTCAATATAAATATTATTGCAGCCATCATTAGTACCAGTCCAGTTACATCAAGTAAACACCGAAAATCACATTTGCAGATTTTCTCAGTTTCTTCAACCAGACATCAGAACAGCTTTGTAGACAGAATACTTAGCAAACCCGAAAAAAACAGATCTTCAGTTAAATGAACTCATTAATCCTATCCAAGTGCATGTGTTTGTTTACAACCAGTCCAAATACGTTTTGTTTGATCTCAAAGTCCACATAAATATATCAATTCCAAACTGAAAGTCAAATAAATTTACCAAAAAAATTAAGAAAAACATTCATACCTTGAGAGAGGATTTGGTACTTAGCAGGGGAAGATCTTCAAAGACAAAGAGAGGAGAGATCGCAAGAAGAAGGAGAAGATGAGGACTTGAGAGATAGAGAAAGAGAACTGTGGAGAAAGAAAAGAAAGCTGCGGAATGAAAGAGATGCTAGGGTTGCAAGGTATTTTTTTTTTTAGAATTGAAAATTACAAAATTACCCTTGCTTAATGGGTTGGTTCGTGTATTCGCGAATGGACACCGAAACGACCCGTTAGCTTAACGGGTGGCTAATGGGTCAACACGATAGCAACACGACATGATAACTCCAACCCGAATACTGAATTTTTTGTGCGAATTCGTGTCGTGTTATCGTGTCGTGTGGGATTTTGCCAGGTCTAATCCCAATCAAATCCTCAATGGACTCAATCTCTGCAATTTGGAGAAAAAATAAACTCCTTCCTAATAAGAGTTTTATTCTCTACGAAACCCTAGCCTCTGAGGGTCCTATAAATAGATGGCTTCATTCATCATTCAAGATACTTCAAAACCCAATTCTTAAA
Organism: Prunus kanzakura; assembly: GCA_020521455.1. Lineage (NCBI taxonomy): Eukaryota > Viridiplantae > Streptophyta > Magnoliopsida > Rosales > Rosaceae > Prunus > Prunus kanzakura. Next base: position 23,888 of record BPUM01000603.1, read on the forward strand.
CCCTAGAAAAATACCTGAGATCTCTCTCCTCTCTCTCTCTCTCTCCTAGTCAGCGGCAATTCCATTGCCGCCGCCCACATTGCTCTCCTCACTCCATATTTTCTCCACACGGCTCTGGCCACCCAGTTCTCATCCTAGAGAAATCTCCGTACCCTTTTTTAGCTATTGTTTCACCTAGATTCAATTGAACTAACTTAGGCATTGGAGGTCCTTTGGCCAACACCCCCGGGTGTGGTCTATTTACTCTAGTCTTTTTTACAGGAATCGAGGAAGAAAGAGAAGGATGATCAAAGGTCGAAAAATCACAAAGAATATTCTCCCGCGAGATTATTTGCACAAATATTTGGTGCTTTCATTGAGAGCATGAGTTATAGTCAACACGTGCTCTTAAATCAAAGGAATTTATTCCCTCCATCCTCTAATAGCAGTACTGAATTAGACAACGTCGTTGAGTGGCTAGAACATTGGGATACTAATGAAACGACATTAAGACAAGTACTATTAGTAGTGGTGGATTTACCATGATCACCAACTTGAAATTCATCATCAATATTCGACGTCAGCCTCCTCATCTTCTTGTTTTGAATTGGCTCGGATGATCGACCACGCTTTAACACAGATGGGCATCCACCAGGATTCACAGAAGAGAGTAGTCAAGGACGAGGACGAAGCTGATTCTTGCAAGCTCTAAGTTGTACTTGATGACATTTTTCCTCCCTGTGACCAGATGATGAGAGATTATTAAACCCACCACCATTATAAATATCCTCACACCTCCTTCCAGACCAAGTTGTCTCCATTAACCCTTCTTTCTAGGTCTTTGTTTCTTGACGATGATAAAAAAGAAGGGAGTTTCACTAAAATACCCAAAATGGGGGCTGAAATTATAAAAATACCCAACACTCAAAACACTTTATAAACATACCCAAAACCCATCATTACACACACTCAAAATCCATTTATAAACACACCCAAAAAATATACAATTGTTGATTGTGGGGTTGATTTTGGGTATGTTTCTATGTTTAAATAGTGTTTGGGTATTTTTATAAATACATGTCTAGGATTGGGTATTTTTATAAATATCTAAAAAAAGAAACCTTGAGAGAAATAGAAAGAAACCCTAAGTCACCGACATGCTAGAAACCCTAAAGAGAAATAGAAAACCCTCTTTTCAGACAGACTTGCCAGCTAATAGCTACTAAAGATCTATCCACTACTTAGAGAAACCCCTCTAACAGTAGGAAAGTATTCTTTCGGGGCCTTTGCTTACTTGCGCTCTAATTAATTAAGAATCCAATCATAGATTTTGATTAAAAAATTTCTGAAATCTAATAAAAGACTACTAACAATTTGAAATATCTTCCCGTAAATCTCAAGCCTCTGTGATTACAGTTTGGAAACACCATGTAACCACTGAGGGCATGTTAATTTATTGGTTTATTATTTTTGGTGTTTCACTTTTTCTTTAATTTACACCCAGATTTTTGTTATAACACACACACACACACACACACACAAGGGGTTAACTATATAAAACCCCATAAATTATTAGATATTTTTGAAGTTCACACTTTTTTGTTAGACATTTACAAACTCATACATAAAAATATTACATTTAAGAAGATCGTTGGGGCATGTGTTATCCGCCTACGTGGCACGGACATGTGTTTGCCCATGATGTGGACAAAACAATTAGAGGGCCTCCTGTTGGCCTGTCACGACTATTCAACCAAGAGTCATTCTATAGTGAGAGCCTTATATATGGCCCTTAGGTGCGGTCCTATCTCTTGACAGTTGGATCAAGCTAACCAATTTGATCGAACAACTAACCAATTTGATTCAACAGTTAAGAAATAGGACCTCACCTAAGGGCCATATATAAGACCCTCACGATAGAATTCTTGATTCAACCAATATACCCAAAATGAGCCCCAAATCAACAACATTGGATCCATAGTACCTTGTTTGCAAATTTGAGAAAAGAAATAGACGCACCCAGGGTTCGATGTGGAAATAAATGTTTTTTTGATGACTTCGTGGACTGAAGATTACTTGGGAGAAGTGCATAAGTGTATCAAGCTCTTTTGTTTACCAAAGTTTACCTGTGTTTTTTTTTTCTTATTATTTTAGTTTTCACCGTGTAGAAAAGAGAAGGTTGCACATTCTTTGATTGGTATGATCCAAGGATATGTGAACCCTCTAAGGCTCCGTTTGGTTCACAGAAAGGATTTGAGGGGAAATCACTTCCCATGTCATTTCCCAAGGAATGGAAAATGGAAAATTCCTTTTCCACGTTTGGTAATGCCGGGGAAGTAACCAAGAGATTTCACTTTATTTCTTTTTCCGTGTTTGTTTTGAGTAGAAATGGAAAACAAAGTTTGTATAATTTTCCAATTATACCCATATTAAATCAAATAAAGAAAGAATGTGTTTAATGATACATTGTAATTCTAAATTGTTAACGGGGACAAAATGGTCATGAAAAATGTGCATTGAATGTTGGCTCATTTTCCCAAACTTTCCCATGAGGAGGGAAAACAAAACCCAAGTTGAGAGGAAGGCTTCACTTTCCCCCCTACTTTACAGTTGAGAGGTGGAAATTTCTCATGTGCTAGGCAATCATTTCCCATGACTGAACTTACCAAACATGGGAAAACAATTGATTTCCCATCCCCAAGCCTCCTTTCCCATGAACCAAACAAGGCCTAAGAGTTTGATACTTGGCCTTTTGAAAAGAGGAAGAAGGAAAATTAAAACAAAAGACTAAACATGGAGGTTAGAGCTTCTTCGAAAGTGTAATTGTAAACCTGGATGGATCAATGTTAAAATGCAATATGCAGGATTGATATGTGATTCAATCCTTGTACTACACAACAAAATTCAAAACGCAACAAACTGAGAAAATAAACGAAGACAAAGTATTTGTATGAAATCTCGCACAAGGAAAAAACCGTCCACACAGGAGAGAAAAACCTCAAGGCACACAACCAATTTAACTAAAAACTTAGGGACATATACAAGACTCAATTGATACTTACTTACACCACAAAAGAAAATTGATCAAATACTCTTGTCTTGTACGAACACTCTTCACTTTCTCTTGGATGAACACCAATCACGCAGGTTAATCTAAGACCCTAACAGCCTTTTATCTCTCTCCCTTGATCTTATAAAATAATCTCACGATTTTGATTAGAGTGCAAAAGGGAGAATTGAAAACTTCCAGCCCAACCCTTTATATACTAGGATAACTCTTTTACCTAATAAACAAAGAGATTGGCTTTATTTATAATAATCTATTATTTAAACCTCTTCCTTATTTAGGACTCTACTATGCAAATTTGTATAGACTTTTAGAATCTCACACCAAATCAATCTTTAATTAGAAAAACAAATCCTATATGAATGCAAATGAGTCTTACCAATGAAGAGCTTTGCCGTGTAACACTAGTCAATCATGCTCCTCATTTACCGCAAGCTCCAACCGTCGCAAAGTTACAATTAATTCTAAGACTAGGAATAAACAACTTACAGACTCTTTACATTTGCTAGAAAATAGCCAATTAAAAAAACACTTTCAGAAAGGAAAGTGGAGTTCCCGAGCTTGCCTAGTGATTCATTAATTAGATGGTTGTTATTGTGTTCTAAGGGATGTTGTTGGTGGAAAGAGGGGCAAAGGCTAGATTGAGCAAGAATGTCAAATTAGCACTTGAGTTTAGGGGTTATAGTGGTGATTGAGTTATTTTTGTGTCCTATCATTCCAAATTCATTTTATTTATTAGGAAACTTACATTAACCCGAATTATATTTATTAATGGTTTGAGACGTTTATTAACAAAGTCGTTTTCTTGCTGACCTGGCACATACATATATATCTCATAAACTGGAAACTTTTGAGTCCAAGATCATCATCTAACATCCAAACTATAACCAAATCCAACAGAAAAAGGAACTTCTTCTATTTTGTTTGTAGAACGCTCTCATCATCAAGAGACAAACACACATAAAAGAAACTTATAGTCCAATAAGGAAGCATACAGTATTATATCAATATATAATGAACGTGAAAACAAAGCACCTACATTATTCGGTTCCTCCTCTTCTTCCTCCTTCATGAAATCTGCATCGATCAGCTCGTCTTATCGAGTAAAACTAGGCTTTCTGTGTAATATACAATACATGAATACCCTGGATCTGTGTGAATTCCAAGAAACTCATTTGTGTTGTTCTTGGGATCATGAGAGACTAACTCTCCAATCCTTCTTCCATAGTCATACCTTTCTAATAGAAACTCACCATTATTCTTCCTACACCCCAAAACCTGCAGTACTCTGAAATTGGGAGTTGCATGTACATCAACAGAGACTTGCTTTTCCCAAGATTCCACGACCCCATACTCTCTCATAACCCACATAGTATGTCTATTTTTATCAAAGTGTTTTACACAAATGGACTTGCCGGCAGCCGAAATGGCCATGTACTTAGTCGGCAACTCACAAGCTAAGTCTTCTGGCAGCTCAATCTCCTGGAAAGTCTCATTACACATATCAAAGGACAAAACCACATTGCGAAAACAATTTCCTTTCTTACAAGACGCAACCCAATGGACAGCCCCATTGACAAAAACTTGAGCCCAAAAGTTTTGAGCAATCTGATAACTGGGAGCAGCTGATGTAATGCTGTTCCAAGACCCTGAGTTTAGCGAATAAAGCTCGATTTCTGGGCAAGCTTGGCCTTCATTTTGGCGGAGATACACCAGTCTTACTACCTTGTAATCATTTTTCTTAGAATCAAAGCCAAAGCCATAAACAGAATGATGGGGAGATTTTGGGACATGAGGCTTGGCAAGTGTGATGAACTTTCTAATGGAGGGGTTCCACAGAACGAACATGTTGTAATCTGTGAGGTAATCATCCGTGAGGAGAATCAATCCGTTGCACGAACCCACGATTCGGAAACACTCATTGAGGCTCTGAACTGGAAGCTCTGGCTTTGAGTGTTCTTGTAATGAACCATTGTCTAACTGTAGAGAATAGAGCTCTCTAGTGGGGTCCTTGGGGGAGTGCCTGAGAAGGAGCAAAGGGAAATTGCTTGTTTTGTCCAAATTGAGGTTAAGGTGGTTGTTGATGAATCTAGTGTGTTTAATTAGGGAGTTCCAAGATTTGCAGATAGAGGTGCACTGAAGAAGAGATTTGATAGGTAGCCTTAGAAAAATGTGGGTTATGATTTCTGGAGGAAGGTAGTCTGACATCTTTATTCTATCTTTGTGCTTGAGAATCTGAGGTGCCTAAAAATCCTAGAGAAGTAGTATTAAACTCTTCAAAGTCAAGCTTGTGAGAAATTGATTTATATCATTGAAGAGGTAAAAGGAGTAGTGGTCAGGGCATCATTATAGTAGCCAGTTCAAACTTGGCTTGCTCATTTTCAAAGTCAAGCTTTTGATGAAAAATTAAAAATAAGACCCCAAGAACAAGATTGTTTAACGACCAATGGTGCAACTTTATGTGAGTGAAAAAGGTCGTCTACTCTGAAGTTGGAAATTTCCTTTGTCCAAAACTCATAGCAACTATGATAGAATTAGGAATCCATCGATAGAATTAAGGTTGGTAACTTGGAACCGAGCCTCTGCATTTAGGGGAATTTTTATAAAAAATAGACAAAATCTGAACAGTTGATTAATCAAGTTTTGCTTTTTTCTTTTGGGCATAAGGTACCTAGTAAGCCAACAAGGTCCTTGACTTTGCAAACAAGAGGTCTCAGGTTTGAATCCCCACGACATCATAGTTTTGTGAGTGTGTGAGAAATCCCACCCCCCCCCCCCCCCCCCACCCCTTCGTAGTTTAGACTATCACTTGTATTAAAAAAAAGCATGGTGTTCAGACATTGTGCATTGGAGATTTTTTTGTTCTTTATTTTCTGCACATACCTTACCGCATACTAATACGATTTTCATGATATTATGTGCATTATATAAAATGTTGAGATAATTATAAGTATATATATATACACACGATCATAATATCCATAAACATATTTGTATTTGAGTTGCAATATTTAGTTTTCTACTACCTAATTGTTACATTATTTAGTGGACCATAAATGGTCAGTTCGCTTCAATAGTCTGGGGAATATAAAGCTTTGTGGACCAAAATAGTAGCCAGTTGACACTTGGGTTGCTCAAGTTCAAAGTCAAGCTTTGATGAAAAATAAAAAATAAGGGTTATTTATTCAAATGATACTCAAACTTATTCCCAAGTTGCATTTTGGTCCTTCAACTAAATTATTCGTCAAATAGTCCATCAACTTTTTATTAATCGGCGCATTGGTCCTACTGTTACATTCTGTCAATGTTGCCGTCAAATATAGGGAGTAAACAGTCCAATTAAATAAAATACTAAATAAATTAAAAACTAAAAATCAAAAGAATAAAAAAAACCTCTCTCCCTCTCCCATGATATTGTTCATTGAAACCAATAATTTTTTTGGGACCTTTGAAGATTGAAATTGTGATTCGATTTTCATCATATTGTATCATTTTTGGGTATAAACCCTTTGAAGCTATGTGGAAATAAAGAACAATGTAAAAGGGGGCCTATATATATGTTTTTAATAAAAATTGAAAAAAATATGGCAAACGGGGCTTAATGTGTTCCTACCGATCTCACTCCAACACCTCCTCCTAATAATTTATCCACCCCAATCTAATGACTATATGAGATTCTTGAAATAATCTCGGCTGGCTATGGTGGTTTTCTCGGCGAAAGTTTTGATGGAGATGATGACTGAAAATTCTTTATTTAGGAAACTGAAGGCGGAGGGGAGAGAGAGGAAGAAAGGGATAGGGAGAGAAAGAGGAGAGAGAGGAAGAGACAGGGGCATAGTGGGTTCGCCTGGATGGGGTGCTGGGTTCAGGTCTGGGGTCTGTTGAGGTGGATGTGGCTAGGGGATGGGGGTTGGGATTGGAGTGTCAAAAGTCTTTTTTTTTTTTTTTGTTACATTGGGAGGAAAGAGACCCCTTGAGGTTTCGAACCTGGGTTGTCAAGCAGGGGGAAGGGGGAGGCCACCACTGTGGTACCTGCACTCGACAGTCAAAAGTCTTATTTACCTCCACATTTCTCTCACTGTCCTTGTAACAGAAAATGTAACGGTAAGACCAATGCGACGACTAATAAAGAGTTGGTGGACCATTTGAACGAATAATTTAGTTGAGAGACCAAAATGCAACTTGGATATAAGTTTGAGGACCATTTGAATACATAACCCAAAAAATAAAAGATCGATCCCAAGAACAAGATTGTTTAACGACCAATGGGTGCAACTTTATGTGAGTGAAAAAGGTAGTCTACTCTGTCTGAAGTTGGAAATTTCCTTTCTCCAAGAGTTGAGCAATACATTTGGAAGGATGGGGCGAAAGCTGGAGAGCAAAGGCAACTTGAACTCATATGAACTATGATAGAATTAAGGATAGACAATTTTTATCTATCGATAGAATTGAGGATGATAACTTGGATTCCGAGTCTCTGCATTTAGAGGTTGTTCATTTATCCGCATTTAATAAATCTGATCATTTAAATGATCTAACAATTTACACTAAGCCACATTGGATAGGATAAGTTTGTAAATTTCTTTCAAAATTGACGGTAATGTGTTCATCCTCTCTACGTCTCTCTACAAGAACTCATAGCCTCCAGCCACTAATGCATTGATCGATTTGTTATTTTGGTTTTCTTATTGTCCTCGGTCCATTTGTTGATTGCAAAAAGATGGTAAAGAATTGTGAATGGGACTTTGCGACTTGAACAGACAGAAATACATGGCTTTTATATATAGTTCTTCACACATGGCACTTAGTTTAGCAAAATAGTGGGTCCTATTGGTGCCACGTTAGCATTTTTAACGGAGTTTTTAACAGACTTGACAATGAGGGGCAAAGTAAGACACAAAACATCAATTAAGGGGGTAAAGTGAGTCACTTTAACTTTAAAGGGGTTTAGTGGAAATTGACCAATGTTTCAGGGAGCATTGTAGCACTTAAGCATAAAACTACGTTTGCTTTTTCGCTAATTGCTATAAGTGGAAGCTTGAATCATATTGCCGACGTAGAAAAGTAAAAATAATGGCTAATGCGATGCCAAAATATTCATAGAATGAAAGTTCATCAGTAGCCCGACAAAAGACAAAAACTAAGGGCTCACCTCCACTAAATATCTTCGTTAGAAATGAAAAAATATATATTTTAGGAAATGGATTGTAGGGGTTTCTTGTGCGGTGTTGACCTCAAATTTATATTGGCAATCTTCTAGATGGAAGTTGAAAAAAGTTGCTCTGGAGGTTGTCTTTTTGCTAAGGAAAGGTGTTTATGTTTATAAAATTCAAAATTTTTGGGAAGTGAATGATGTCTATTGACGGCGGCGGAATCGTGTGAGTGAACCAATTGGTCAAGTCTAGTTGGATGAACTGTGGGTATAATGTATTGAACCAACACATGCATGTTATTGGAAATCAAACCAACATCACCCACTGAGACCAAAAAAACCAATCTCACCCAACTGTAAGGTTTACAGTCTTATCCACCACACGCTAGAAATTTCTACTTATCTTCTGTACACTTCAGTTCTTTTCTGTTCTTGAGGTTTGATTGTTGTCTTTTGGGTTTTCTAGGCAAGTGGGGTGCCGTCCAGCACAAGATAGAAAAGCTGTGTATTTTGCTTTGGTGGTGATCAAGGTCTTAAATATCAAGAGTGTAAGAAATATCGATGAAATATTGATATAAGTACAAATTAGATAAATTTTGATAAAAATATGGAAATTTTAAATGAAACCAAGGAAGAGAGGCCTCTATGTACCCTATGCTTGTCAAATCGTCCCTTATTTCCGTCAATTGTTACTATTGCATTTGTACTTGACAATTGGACATTTTGAGTTAATACTGCAAATCGTAAGTAATATAAGAATCCATTCTCATATTTTGTTTAGATTTTAATAATAAAAGTTAGAAGTACTTTATAACCTTTGAAATTTTAATAATCAATTTGGATTAAGAAGCACAATCCATCTTTTTGGTTAACACATTAAACCATTCAGGATTATGATATCTTTACTCCTTACGTGGTGGAATGAGATGAATAAAGCAAAAGGCAGAGAATGGTGAAACATTCAAAATACCAGAAAATACCATTGGTTAATGCAAACATTAAGAATTGAAATTATTAATTAAGTGAGGATAATATGGTAAATTTACACTTTTTCATATTAAAAAAATTTAAAATTAAAAGAAAAATCAGATAATGGATCCTCTTTTTAAGGAACACAACTACCCATTATCTTTTTTAATTCTAAAATAAATTTAATTTTTTCTTTTAAAAAGCCTCTCGCAAGCGCGGAAACGCATGCAGAGAGGCTAGTGAGATGAAAGCACATATTAATTACAATTTTATTTTTTTTTGAAAACAAAGTTCACTTTACAAAGAAGATCCTCTAGGGATATTATAACCACAAAAATCAAATTTAAAGCCAAGTAGGATATCCATAGGAAAGTTACTAAACCAAATAAAAGTATTAGTAAAACTCGAGTAAAAGATCTTAATATATGCTATTTATATTCAACAATTGACTTTCCTTTTTAAGTATTTAGGCTTATTTATTGATATGCCCCTTGTGCTATATCGAAAATCTCAGTTTACCTCTTGACTTTACAACTGGGTCAATATACCCCCTGTGCTATTATTGTGTGTCTCGAGTTGCCCCATTCCGTCAAATTTCTCAATAAAAATGTTATCTTGTTGACGTGGCATGAATATTTTAGTGATTTTAGCTATTAAAATATTTTAAAATCTAAATTAAATATAAAAACAGTTATAAATATTTTAAGGGTAAATTACTCAAATGGTCCTCAAACTTATACCCAATTTACATTTTGGTCCCTCAATTAAATTATTCATTCAAATGGTCCATCAACTCTATATTAATTGCTCCATTGATCCTACCGTTAAATTATGTTAATGTTGCCGTCAAATGTAAGGGTAAAACCGTCCATAACTGTCCTGTATATGTTCCCCAAATTGGTGATAAAGTGGTGATACATAGGTGATAAAGTGGTGAT